>WBNQ01038707.1:1465-46348 GCA_013401375.1 Spizella passerina | reverse complement strand
CCTGCCCCTGCCCTGGCGAAGCGGGAAAAGCCACCAAAAATAAAGGGAAAACAACAAAAGGCAAGACCCCTCCAGTCAGATCATTCGTGGGTCTATTTCCAGTTCCCCGTTTGTTTACCTTATAGAAAAGTTAATTGGCTCCTTTTGATCTTACAGTGAAAACCACAAAGGAAATTTTGTTAGAGTAGGAGCAAACTGAAGCCTGTGAGTTTCTCCGATATTCATTAAAGCAATTCTGTTTGAGTCTTAATTTAAAGAAAACATTAAATTCTTTCCCCCCTTGCTTATTATTAAGAGCCCACTACGTCCCTAGGCTAAAGCGCTCGCTCCACAAATAACCTTCCCGACAGCTGCCAACTGGGTGCACTTTATAACCTGCCTTTGGAATATATATATATATAAATGTGCATGTACCTGGTAATACAGAAAGAGCTGTGTTTATAGTGGCATTGTCTTTAACATTTCCAAATAGGCAAGTCAAGATTATTAGAAAGTTTAACGGGCTAAAGGAAAATCACTATAAGTTTAGAGTATGCTACTTTATTCTTTTTAAGTATGAGTCTTCCCAGTGTACTGAAATTAAAACAATTTTTTATTCCAAGTTTGAGGCAATTAAACTGAAAATGTGATGAGAAAATATTTCTTTTTTGAGGTTGATTTAATTAGCTGAGCTATATTAGGAAAGCAAGTAATGCAATCTATTTATGGACAGATGTGTCTCTACATAATAATAGACAATAAAAATAAATTAAAGAGAATCACAAGGCAAAAATAGCTGATGTTTTTCTCAAGTCCCTTCTAGTAATTTCTTGAGGGCAGTAGGCAGCACATCTCTGCTGCTTGCAGTTTTTTTTTCCAAACAAAATGATTCCCTCATTCTTTTTATGAAATCTCTGTCTATTTTTATGAAGATAGTTGAAGAAAAAACAAGTCACCCAGCAGTCACCCTCCCACCCCTCACTTCATTTATAACTATTGTGCAGCAGCAAAATGAATTTAGTGAAAATGTGGCTTGTGACAATTGATGACATAAAGTGAACAAACAAATAAGATCCGATCTCATGCTCTAAGGAAAAAAAGCCTCCACATTTTCAGCAGATAAAAATCTAAAGGACAAACTCAGTGGAAACTTGTGTGCCAAACACACAAGCCCCAACAGTGAACCAGTACGGCTCCAAGGCAGGGAAATAATGGAGCGGGTTCCTGTAGAATTTTCTTCTTTTCATTGCAAAACTGGGCTAAACCCACTGACCATCCCTCTGTGTGCAGACATTCATGGGGACAGACAAATACGTATTTGCAGCTCGTTGTCTGGACGTGCTGCCATACAAATGCAAACTCTTCTGAGAGCAGAAATACGTGTAGGACAAATTATAAATTGCCACGTAGGAAAGCTATTGCTGTGTGATTATCAAAGAAGAGTAAAGCAGGGAGTCATTCTGGAAAGGGAACGAACGCGCTGTGCATAATTACAACATCATGGTCAAGATATTTTATTTTCATTTTAAAAGGCTACATAAGTATTAGCCAAAATGTGACAAGTAAGCACTACTTAAATATGTAACATATTAAAGAGAGTTTTACAGCTCTCTTGTTGTGTGTTTCATTGGTAAATTTTAAATCAACAAATGGCACATATCAGACATTCAAAAATATATTGCAATATTTGTCCCCCTAGTTTTAACATGCATGTATAAGAAATATGATGCTGTCAAAATATAGTTTTAAATATTTAAAAGAATAAAAGCAGAACTAGGTTTGATAATTTCTTTGCTGGGGATTGTTTTTGTTTTTGGTAGCAGAAACAGATTTAAAAAACATCCTGGAAGATGTTACAATTTTTACAAAAATTCTTACGCTTATGCTGTTTTTGGCATTTCTAATCGCCTTTTCCAAACCATGAATATTTCTCTTCTTTAGTCAATATAAAGATGTTTGCGAGCTATTATGTCAAGTAAAATAAAGGCAAGGAAATATTTTTGACTGGTAAAATGGGAAGGTATTTTTCAATATTTTTAGTGAAAAAAATCATAATAAGAACACATAAATGCTGTTTAATGAGAAACAAAGCCTACTCGAAAAACAGTTGGAGCTCTTCAGGTTTATCCCCTCCAAAATATTGTTCTAAACAGATTAATTTTCCCCATTTTCACCAGCGAAGAAAAGTTTGTAGAATTACTGAGAAATAGCATTTTTTTTAATGTTAGCAGGAAAAAGGAAAATAAAAATTTCTGCAGGTTGGCGACTAAAATAGGATAATCCTTAGAAGGGAAGGAAAGAGGGAATGAGAGTGTTGAAAAGCACAATCAGGCAGCAAAATACAAATGTCTCTCTTGCCAAATCCAGCTCACCGTTAAAGCAAATAAGTTACTCAGCAAAGAAAGAAAAGTTTGGACCCTACCTTTGTCAGCTGAAAAGTAATGGGGAACGTCTTCCAATACTGAGAATGACCTGCACTGCCTATAGGGTACTCCTTACCTTAAAATCTATACATTTCTAACCAAAACAGCTTGGAGCAATTCACATAAAACAGACCCAAATGTTGCCCATTCCATGTAAAAGATCAGGTTTCTGTCTCAGCTCAGCCTGTGATATCAGACTTGGGCTTTTTTTTTTTTTTAAATATGTATTCTTATGTTTCCAATCCTCCAGCACACTTTTTTCATCTTAGTAAAGTTTGCTTTTTGGAAAGGGTGTGTGGGAAGGATTTTCAACTTGTCAGGACTCTCTCTTTTCAGTACAATTAAGCTTTCACTTGATCATTTTGCAGGCTGGAATGATTTGCTCTGGTCACCGGCTCTTTATTATTAATATTGTTTCAGATACATAAAGTTTACTGCAAGCTGTAAATATGTCAGGTTTTGCCACGGGGTTTACTAATAAAGAACTCTTAGAGGGGGATTATTGATGGGAAAGATAATCTTTTCAATAAGGGTTCCTGCTTTTTTGTTTCCCTGGGTGAGCGCGGTGCAGGGGTGCTCCCGTGGGGGATGCCCGGATCTCCCTGCGCTTCCCTGCAGAAAGCACAAGGACACCAGGCAGGGCCCTCCTGCTCCTGCCTTCCTCCCAGCCTGACACATTTCTGTCTTTCTGCAGGATTTTAAATGCCCTATTAATATTTTTAATGCCTTTGGTGCTATGGCTTTTTTAATGGGTTTGTGACCATAAGGAATTGATTGACTGTCAAGTGACACTTCCAAGTTATTTCTGTAGGTGTCACCTTGGGTTAGCGTAGTGCTTTTAAACACAGTGAATACTTCTCTTTCTTTCAAATATGGCCACACAGCTCAGCTAATTAATTATTTTTTAAACAAACAAACAAGAAAGAGGCATATATATTTGAATTTCTCTTCTGCCAACATTTCTCTTTCTTCTTTTGAAATATGCTATTATTAAATATATATATATTTGGGCAAGTCATAATAAATGTCTGATCAATCATTCTTAATTCACTTTGGTATTTACTGTAATAACAATAAACAATTTTAGGCTCATATGGTGTTAACGTGGCTGTCATATGGCTGCCCAGAAAACTTCTATGCACATTTACTATTAATTAAATGCATCATTAGGAATTGTGAAAAGAGAGAAGAGAAGAGAAGAGAAGAGAAGAGAAGAGAAGAGACACATGGAATGCCGTCTGTTCAGAAGCCTAGTTAACTTACGCTGTATGGGGAAGGAGAGGAGATTAATGGTGAGATAAGGCTGTATTGCTTCAGCTGTCACTTCAAATCCAAAGCTTAAATTTTCCTGTCAACCATATAAAATTTACCCAGCACAACTATCTCTAGATTCTGCAAGTCTGGAGAATTTCCTTATTCTCACATAAGATAACGTCAGAGACTGCAAGATGAGGGCAGCACTGATTTTACTTGACATCCTTCCTCTTTCCACACAGTTGATTTGTTGGGAGGTGGGGGGATTTTAAAGCTCACAGGGAAGGTGGAAACCAACTGTCTTTTCCCAAGAATGAACAACAGGCTAGAAGATAGGCTGCATTAATGCAGGAAGGACTCTGGGGCCTTCGATGGGTGTATTTAGGACCTGTATTTAGGACCCTATTGAGCAGGACTGGCTGGGAGGCAGTGGGAGCCCCTTGCTCTTTGCCAGTGGGACAGGAGGGGACGGCAGGGGACGAGGTGATGCAGGGGACCTGGTGCACCTGCACCTGGTGCTTGGGGGGTTTTAGCTGCAGGCCAGTGGCCATTCATGGCCCTCAGGCATCCCCAGCTGAGCAGCAGGCACTGCAGGAGGAGTCAGCTGCAGGAGCAGGAGGTGTGATGGAGCTCGCTGATGGGATGAACTGGCAGGGGCAGGCGTGCAGTGGGTTCAGCAAGGCTGAGCTTGCCACGATGGAGAGGAGAGTGGGGGGATTGAGCTCGGCAGCCAAAAAACCCCAAACCTCAGCTGTCATCAGGATAAAATAATGACTGTCTGAAAACCAGGCTCGGTAAAGTAAGCATGTTCAGGAAAGCCTGTAACCTCATGCTTGCTTTTAAGCCCCGCTGGTATCAAATCAGTGCTGTCCTGAGGAATGGTAGATTTAAGCATGTACTTAAGAGTTTCCTGGATTCGTGGCTCAGGGTGGAGGTGGCTGGTCAGAGCAGCTGCAAGCTGCGGGCGTGGATTTTCTTCCCATGGTTGTGGCTGCAGAGGAGAGGAGCTGAGCCTGCTCAGAGTCAGCTCTGAGTTTTGATATATAATTGCAAGCAATTCTCATCCAGGCTCAGGAAAGCTGAACAGGGGCCTTGTTTACTTTACCCTTCTTATTTTTTCCCCTGAAGGCAAGCAGCCAGGGTTAGGTTTCAGCCTGGTGGTTGCTTGGGCCGATGACGCAAAGGAACAAGGTCTCGTTTTTGCTGTGATGGTCTCTGGGTACTACAGCCTGACTAGTAATGTTAATGAAGTCTCTTAACATAAACACTGCTTTTCTAACATGCTCCTCAGGGACATGGAAAAATCCCTTGGTTTCAGCTCGGGAAAAGGCCGGGGCAAACAGAGCCGCACAGTGGGTGTAATGCACTGGGGAGAAAAGAACTGACTATTTACAGCAGGTATAGGCAGTTGTTTCAACATGATCTTTGCCTTGTCTTGTGCCATCCTTACAGGCAGCAATGAATTAAACTGATTCAATATTTTCTTTGCATTGCCCTCTTACTCCTGATGTTGTTGCCAGTTGCTTTGATGCTCTCCTGGCTCAATGATCCTGATAGAGGTATCAGGTCAGATGTGCCTTACACCAGAAGGGCATTTAGTGGGCAGAAGGGCAGCCTGCTCTTCTAAAAAACAGGAATTATTTGACAGAGATTGTCTGCCGTTGTCTCAGGCAAAATGGCGTGTGCTGTTTTTAGTGCAGAGAACCTGGAAAAATGGTGAATCAAAGAAAAATGGGTCGTATGTACAGACTGTTTAATAAGGCTTTATGATTTTCTTTGTTAGCAATGGTAGGAAACATTTTAGAAGTGTAAAACTAATGTAGTTTAACAAAAAATAAACCAACCCACAAGATAAAAATAAAAGTGAGAGAAAAAAATTAAACAGTTTCCAATCGCTTTGAGTTGGGAGAAGCATTTGGTGCTGGAACAGAACAAAAGAGAGACTTTTTTTTCTATTGTTCCCTCAAAACTTAAAATTTTAGCTTGATGCCAAGTCATCAATTCCAACCTAGCCCAAATTTCAGCTTGGCATCTGAATTTAAAAAAGCCTACCTCGCTAGTGCATTGTTAGTACTGAGCTAAATGATCTTCCCTGACTTACTCAGACATCTAGAATTCACCTCTCTAAATAAAATTCTTCCTTCCATTTTCCATGTGAAACTTATTCCTCATGCTAATGAATAATCATTCTCCCCTGGTCAGATATTGGCATCTGTCAGAGCTTCTTGCTTTGACCTCTTCTCCACACTGACCACAGTGGGGCAAGACCAAATGTCCTTGTTCCACATATGGAAATGGGGCATGGGGGTGTAACTGCAGTGCTCTGACATGATGGAAAGCACTAATATTTCCCAACAGAAAGGACAAAGTTTGAAATGTGAAAGTTACATTATTTCCCTGGTCTCGTACAAATCCATACAGCCTTCTTGGAGGCTTGGGAGAAGTAGCTAGGCTAGAGTCTCCAGGGTAAGGTGAGTGTCCTTTAGTGTCCTTGACTGCTGTAGCCTTGCAAAATTAGGAACAGTCCAGGTTAAAATGTTTGTTCTTTGGGGATGAAGAGCAGAATAAAAAATGATGGGGGCCAGTATGAGCCCTCAGGTCTGAGAGTGGTAAAGTCCTCGCTGAACTGCACCCCCATCTCCACTGAAGCAGCTACAGGGCTCTGTTTTTCATAACTGATGCATTTCACTCCTCCAGGGACAGAGTGGGGAAATTCATCTTTTGGCCAGAATCCACACAAAATTGGTGCATTTTCCACTTCCCTTTTGAAGGCCCTTGAAACTGATCTCCACCACCCAAAGAGGCCATGAACTGCTCGAGCTGGCTGTGGCACATCAGCCTTTCCCCTCTGAGCAAGCGAGCAAAGGGAGCCTGCTGTGCATCCTCACATACACACCAGCCTGCTGGGGCAGAGCTGGCAGGAGGCTCTGGGGTGGAGGCCGTCCCAAAATGGGCCATCCTGAGCTGCACCCAGCGCCGTCTGAGAGGAGCAGAGCAGCCTTGCTGAAGCAGGCACTGCCTCTTCCCTGTGCAGAGCTCCACACCGCGCTCCCCAGGGAAAAAATGATGAATGTCATTGGCAATTAGGTCAATTCAAGGTAGCTAAGCATATGAAATCCACTTAATAATCTTATTTGTAAAAATTCTTATTAGATTTTATTTTGATTTTGGATTTTTTTTCAAAATTTCAAAATAAGTATTTTGAAAAGAACATGATCAAGTACCTACAGTAGCCAGCTAAAATTAAATCCCAAAACTAAGAGAAAAATAACCAGTGTTAGGGTCTTGCTTTAACTTCTGATCTTCCAACGTACTCACCAATATTTTAGGTGGTTCCTGTCACACATTAAAGGGACACTAAAGAAATGCATTGTCGTGATCATCAATAGTGATCCTTTTGTGGCTGAGACATTAGACTTTGGAGGCTTTGGAGCCTGAGATATTTTCTTTATCTGAAGATCTGAGGAATATATCTGACATAAAATTTAGAACACCTCCTGAAATACCTGCCATTTTTTGATCCAGGACAAGAGAGTGACAGGACTTCAGGCTGTTCTGAGATGGCAATTCTTACATTCCTATGAAAACATTAAAATACAAAATTGTGACATATTATAGTGAAAATAGTAATGTTTTCTTGCAACAGACAAATCCAGTAAACGCATTCAGACCAATGTGAGCTTTATGCTTCTAGTACCTTTTGCAGTATAATTATTAATTACCTATTCTTGAAAAAATAAAATCAAACAGATAATTGTTGAAGGAAAATAATGGACAAGGATGCTGTGTATTACTGCAAAGCTCAACGAACCAACAGTCAATCACCTTCTGCTCAAATCCCCTCTGCTGATGCAGGAATTGTCATGGGAAGCAGATGCAGGGTGGCAGGGCCACCCCTGCTTCTCCATGGCTGTCAGCAGAGAGGGCTGTGATGTGCTGCCAGGCCTCAGAAGACACATCAGCAGCTTCTTCCAAGTGTGATGCACACCCAGGGCAAGGCTGTCACCTGCAGAAATGATGGCTCTAAGGTCTCTGTGCTCAGTATGGGGCACGAGAGCACAGACACTAGGATGGCAACCCAGGAGGAGCCTGGGACTGAGGGGGAGGTAAGAGCAGCCAGACCATCCCTAGGGGGGATTTGTTGGCTGGAAAGCAAAATGATAAATGCAATAAAGAAGGTGAATGGGAGCAGGAAGGTAGGCTGGCTGATGAGGTACAGAGCAGAATGGGGAAATGTTTAATTGCAATTCAGGTGCAATTGATTTTTGTGCCTTTTGTCCTTAAGAATATTTCTTAATAAATTCAGGGGACATTAATTATCCTTATTGCACCATTTCAAAGATATGATCTTGAATTTCTCCTGCAATGAAAGTCCTCGAGCTGACACTCAGTGCCTCCCAGAGGCAATGATAAATATCAGAGTGAAGTGGGGTGCCTGCCTTTAGCGTTTCCCAGGGCTCTGAGCTGCTTCTACTTGTTTGCCTGTTTTATTTGACTGCAGAAATCCTTGTGCTAGATCGGATTAACTAGCTGGACGAGCAAACTGGGTGGTGGCTGTTGCCTACTTCTTAAGAAACTGGGAAAGTATAATTTATGGACAATTTTTGGGCTAATTTTCTAAAGAGATTTCTTTTTCCTCCAGACCTCAGGCAGCTGGAATTTGGCCTGTCTTTTAGCATGCTGTTCCTTATTGTTAATTACCTTAGTGTCATCTGGATATTCTTATTATGAACATTAAATCTCCACTTTAGAAGTGAGTAGATAAAACCTGGCATTGGAATGGATGGGAAGGATCCTACTGATGTGCCCACCAAATCATACTCATCTCCAGTGAAGACCTAAGAAGAAGAGAAAATAGAAGCCATAACAATTTTTAAAAAGAGTTGATTAATATATCTACAGGGTACTTGAAGTTCAAGCCTTGTACTGTTCCAAATGGATGGCATTGCTTAATGTTGGCATTTCATAAATTCCCTCCCTTTGAGCTGGAGAGGCCACATCTTTGCTTGGTGGTGGGAGGACACAGATGTATTTTTTACAGCCTTGATTGACTAAAGAAAGCCACAGAGTCAGATTGTGGCACAAGGGATCACAAGCCAAACACATTGGAACATTTTGTTCTCCAAACACTGCATCGATTTCCATAGTCATGTTTTCTGCCCTGCAGTGGTGCCTGTGACACACTTCTGCACATGGACAGCAGCCAGCCCTTGGAAATGAGCAGCTTTGGCTCTGACCATGGGCAAGCCTGACCTTGGTCCAGCTGTGGGTTCTGTACCCACAGCACTGGCAGCTGCCATCAGCCCAGCTCTGCAGCTCCCGGCCTCATGGGCCCCTTCCCTGTGTGCCTCAGGACGTAACAGAGGTGCTACTCTACCGAGGTGGGCAGTGGGCACACCGAGATGGGCACTGAGAGGTAGCCATGGGCAGCAGAGCACAAGTTAGTTCAGGACTGAAGTAGTCCTGAAACTATCCAATTTGGTCAATGAAACCTCCTTGCAGTGACTTGGGATGACCTATCCCTTTCTTTGTCTCCAGGGAAGATGCCAGGGGGAAAAAGCTAGAAGCTGATGGAATGTGAAACATTAAATTCTTTTTCCACACCTTTGGGCCTTGCTGCCATGCTGACATCTCTGCAGACCTTAGCCCATTATCTTTGAGCAGACTTTCTATTTGGATTTTCAGCTATTTGAGCTTCCTTAAGATGTGGGTGATTGTTTTCCTGATAAGACACATAATGTAGGATGGGTATGTTATTACTGTGTTATTTTATCTCTGATAATTTCATTAAAAAGCTTATACAACTTCTTCACAAACTTTTAGGTCGTGGGTTAAAGCAGGAGAAAAATATGCCCTGGCTTGTGGAAGATAACTTGTTTACAAGGGTAAGGAGAAAGGCAGGTGCACCATGGGGAGGCAGCAACCAGATAAAGGGGAACATCTGGAAGTACTGCAATGCTGGCCTGTAGACTTTGTACAGAAATAACTTGATTGGTTTTGTAAGAGCTTTTATACCTTTAGAGGTGCTTTTTTTCCATTTTGCTTTTAGAAGAAAAATTATTGCTCTCTGTCTGGAGGTGGGGGCAGTAGCATCATATCTAATTCCAGTCACCTTCACTGATCAATTTCTGCCCCAGATGGTGAAAGGGTTTGCACATTTTGACTTGAGCATGTGTTTTTCTGGGATGAAACTGAAATACTCACACTTGTCTCATGCTGTCTCCTGGCCAATTTCATGTGACACTGGCCCCCTTGTTTAAGATATCCAAATGTAGATGAACAGGACAGTTTTGCAATCCACCTTTAAGATGAGCTGTGATTCTTGAGATGGCAGAGGGAAAGGCTTAGTAGGAAGAAAAGAAGTGGAAGACAAGACAGGTACTGGGGTATCATTTCTACGTTGTCTGTTGTGGAATACAGACTCCAGTATTGATCAAAACCTACTACTTCATTCTTTAATAGTGTTTTTTTCTTTATAATTTAAAACCTAAGAAGCCATTCATCTTCATCTTTTAAAATCTTGGATGCTGATGACTCACTTGCCTCTTTATTTGGGCTGTGACATGAATGTTCTGTTCCATTGTAGGCAATGGGCAATAAGTGATGAACTGTTATGGGACAGACAGCTGTGGGCTGTGTTTCAGGCAGTCCTCAAGATACTTCAAGCTCTTTAACACACTTTAGCATAAACTATCAATAGACACATTTGTTCTGCCACTTAACCAGAAGTATCCCCCAAAATGTGTTCAGCCCCTCCTAAACCAAAGGTTTTGAAAACAAGATGATGGTCAATGCTCCTATGATCAGCAGAAATAAACACAGGGGATTCTTTTCTCTTCTTACAAGATGCCTCTCTCCTCCTTTTTGCTTTCCACTAATTTCCATATACAGAATCTAAAAGTGACAATGTCTTAGGGACACACAATCTCTGTATGACTGATCTTCTCCCCATTCTATGAAAGGCCCTGGACCTTCTGAGAACCAGAGAAATGCCTGTGAATGGTAGCAGTTCATGCCAAAGGGAAGAGCTCAATGACAGCACTTACTTTGCATCTTAGTAGTTTTTTTTGCATTTTTTCTTTTTATTCCAGTGAAATAAAGATATTTCACAGGCAGATTCCTTCCCTTCCCTTCCCTCCCTTCCTCCCTTCCTCCCTTTCTCCCTTCCTCCCTTCCATCCTTCCTTCCTCCCTTCCTCCCGTCCTCCCTTCCTCCCTTTCTCCCTTCCTCCCTTCCATCCTTCCTTCCTCCCTTCCTCCCGTCCTCCCTTCCTCCCTTTCTCCCTTCCTCCCTTCCATCCTTCCTTCCTCCCTTCCTCCCGTCCTCCCTTCCTCCCTTTCTCCCTTCCTCCCTTCCATCCTTCCTTCCTCCCTTCCTCCCGTCCTCCCTTCCTCCCTTTCTCCCTTCCTCCCTTCCATCCTTCCTTCCTCCCTTCCTCCCGTCCTCCCTTCCTCCCTTTCTCCCTTCCTCCCTTCCATCCTTCCTTCCTCCCTTCCTGCCTCCCTTCCTTCCTTCCTCTCAGCCCCCCAAGTCCTTCCTCTTCCATCTCCTGCTTTCCAGGGGCAGAACCTTTGTTCTCTCTCTGCAGTGGAGAAGAGGGGTACAAAAGACCTTACGGCATAGTTTAGCTATGCTGAATTTTTCTGCTAACTAATACAACATGTTCAAAGCTTTGACTTTGTATAAGCAGATTCATCCAGAGGAAAAGCACTGTTAGGAAAAAACAATTGTCAAAGATAAAGGAGTCACTTGAAAGTGATCTAGCCAGGCTGTGCTGTGGCTGTCTCCACGCATGGGAGAGTCTTTTTGGGTCTGGAGAAAGTTAGCAGAGTGTAGCACTGCGCTGTGGGAGAGGGATGCACAACCACATATGTTGATGTCTGCTTTTGACAGTGTTGACCTGAATGGCAAAATTCATATGTGGATAAGAATCATCACAAAGACATTGTGCTTTAAGAGATCCCTGTTTGATTTAAGAGTGCCTCTGATGAAAAAACTCACATTTAAACTTTAACTCCAAACCCAGAAGCTCTGTTAAATTTATCTGGGCTTACATTTTAGTGACTATCTGCTAATTTGGCAAAAGTTCATCCAAAGGCTCCCAGAGGCTCACGAGCCTTTTTGTTGAAGATGTCTGAATGAAACCTGGAGAATTAGAAAAATGTACACAACCTAATCTTTGGACATTGTGGTTCAGCCAAATCCATTCCCCAGAAGAAATGGTGGAGTCTGAAAAGTTGCACATCTTGGTTACATACGCAGTAGAGATGCCATCTCTGCCCCGGGGAGCTTCTGGTCTAGGCTGACATTGGGGGCCCCTCAGCTGTCTGCATTTCAGAGTACTTACTCATGGATAAATATGAATGACAACATGAATTTACCACCCAGGGGCTGGGAAGACAGATCTGATAGTGCTTGTGGGGGGTGGCCCTCTACATTACAGAAAGCATAACGTCAAAGAAGAGAAACAAGCTAATCACATCAACACCTACCACAGAGCATGTATTTACTGTAACTCTAGAGACATCAGGGGTCACCAGGGACCACTAGTTCTAGTGGGACTATGGTGTAGTATTGATCAGCCTGTCAAATTTTGGTGATGTCTGTAGAAATGCTGATGGAATGTAAATAGCTGCAGAAGAAGAAAGCAGAGGGAGTTTTGTGCATCCCCATGTAGATGGGACAAATTCTGTAAGAGAGCATCATGGGGACGTTACATTGTCAGGCCCCATTAATGACTGCCTCTTGGTGCAGCCTGACCAACATGTTTAGCTGTGGGCAGCTCTTATGCAAGACCCAGCTCCTGTGCTGCATAAAGTGGAGAGACTTGCTCCAGTGGGAGTATCAGAAGGAGAAGAACCAGAAGTGAGGAGGAGGATGCAGAGGAGCTTGTGTTCACCCTGTAGTCTGAGATGAACTGAAATGGATGTGCTGATTTAAGGGATACCCCAGCACTTAGCTAAATGCCTGAATGTGGATATTGTGACTTTATCCTTTAGGACAGGTTACAGGCAAGTTTCACAAAGTCCCATAAAAATAAATGGAAATAAAAATGCTTAAGTATAATAGTAATATCATAAGCCATGTGTCTTTGTAGTGCAAAAGCAAGTTCTAAATCTATCACAATTCTTTAAAGGGTCAGTAAACACATGGAGGAAGGTAGTCTAGCAGATTTACACCACTTAAATTTTCAAAAGAGCATTCACAAAGATTGACTAATGGTAGTATAGTCTCTTGGGGCAATAGGAAAGCTCCACTCTTAGAATAATAGCAAGTTGAAGGGAACAGGGAAACAGAATAGGCTGAAATAGTCATCTTTCACAATAGAGGGAGGTTACCCACAGTGTCCTTCGAGAATCCTTCTGGGATCACAGTTCATGGTATTCAGAAATCATCCTCCACAAAATGGCATAAACAGTGAGCTGATAAAATACAGATGATACAATACTGATCTGGGTAGTCTAAACAAAAAACTAAATGGAGAGGGTTGCAACATGACTACAAATGATTAGTTATAGAGTAGGAAATTAAATGTCGCAAAAGTAACATATATGGGAAAAGCCAGTCCTGACCATACAGACAAAACAGCCATCTTTAACTGGCTTATGACCACACCAGAGAGTCAGATGTGAGATATCTGAAAACAACAGTGGCAGTCAGGAAAAGGAGTGACTATTGTATGGATTGCCCTATAGGGGATCTGCAGCCTCCTGCTTCAGGAGCAGGTAGACAGCTTGGCTAGAGAGAGGGGACAGAGTGGCAGGAGATGTGCAAAACCGAAAAACTCTCCTTTTCAGAGGGCAAAAATCTTATTTCCATGACTTTGGTCCCCAGATACTGTGGACTGTGACCCAGCTGAGAACATGCTGCAGGGCTGTAGGAATACTACTGACAGCCTATCTCCCCATGTGGAGTGGGCATTATCAACCTTGCCCTAAAGCAGGAGAACCACAGAAAATAAAGGGATTTGACTGTGATCTTAGATGGGATGGAGTGGAGTGGGAGTGCTGCAGCTCATGTTTTGGGCCCAGAGCACTGGATTTCATTAAGTCCATTGCTCTTCCTTCCTCTTCATGTACAGAGACTGTGGTAATTGCTGAGCAGGAGAATTAACTCAGCTGCAAGGTACTGACTGGGAAGGAACCTTGGTAGCATCAGTGTTTTCCAGTCCTGCAAACAGCTCTGTAGTTCTACAAAATCTAAGGCTACAGATGTGTTTTCTGCTCCATGTGCACAAGTCCTGTGAGCTGTGCCCTGGCTATGTGGCTACAGACGTGAGGGAGGGGGAAATTAGCACTTAATATATGTATAAATAAACCCATTGATAGCCATTGCATTGACATGTGCTTTTGTTAGTCTGGAAGAGTAATTTCTAAGACTCCTTCTCCTGAGCTAGAGTCCTATCCACATCTAGGAATGTGTTGGAGAGGCTGGACTCTGGGCTTAGGCAAAGCTGGCAGCTGCCAAACATGCTTTGTCTGACACATTCTCTGCCTGCAGAAAAGGACAGGTTTGGAAAGCCAAAATTACCATTGCTTTCACTCATGGAAGAAGCTGCTCTGCGTGTTTATGGTAGGAGTGATGTTGATCCCAGCACCAGTCATTTGTGCCTAACCCCTCACTTCTCCTCTTCCCATGGCAGCAGAATCAACCAGCCTTGCATTCTAAAGCATATCCACCTGAGCTCCACTCTTTTCCAGCAGAAAAGCCAGGTTTAGCTTCAACCAATCCATGGGGTAGGAGCAAACATTTTGGTCTATACTGCCACGGAGCCTTGAGCTCCTCTGTTACAGCTGGAAGGACCAGCATGGCAATTTGAATGAGCTGCAGCACCGTGGAGCTTCCTGTGGGTTACCCACTGACACCCACCCTCCTTCCCACGCTCCCTTCTCATCCCAGTCAACCCCAGAGTGGTATTTGAGCCATGTAGTTTAACTCCACACTGGAGAGCCATGCATGAGCACTGTATTCTCAGTAGCAGTGTGCCCTAAATGAGGAACAGGGAAGCAATACCTGGTTGTAATGGAGGGATAACAGGAAGAACTGTATGGCCAAGAGCTCACAAGCCACCTTGTAGTGGCAATATCCTGTCTGTATTGAGACCTGCCTAGCTACAGTGTGGCTCATGTAACCAGAAGTCAGATCAACAGAAGTTCTCAGCATACAAAACCTCCCATTTACATCATCAGGTTTGTAAAAATGTGAGCATTCTAGTGGAATGCTGTGAGCTAACAGAGGTGTCTGCAAATCAGGCCACTTCTTGAAAAGCCTTGAAGGTGCAACTGCACCTCTGGACAGCTGAACTATTGTTGTAATTTTCTGAAAAATGGAATCTACTGTTTCTAACTTAACCACTTGAAGCAGAGCAAAGCAGTGCAAAGTGGCGCACCTCTCCCAAAACTTGTCTAGGCAACAGGAGACAGGCATTTTTCTCATGATGTCATTGTCCTGGAAACTTTTGAAAGCACATTGCAAAGGAGGAAGCCTTGTGGGTCTGAACTCCCCATGAGCCTCTCCAAATGGGCCAAGCTTTGATGAAACCAGCTCATTATCAAAAGCGGGGAAAAACATGTTGGACGTTGTTTACCACTGAGATCACCCTAGTGGTTCTTCCAGCTGCCTGAGGATATTGGTGAAGACAGAAGGAGGGAGAGATGGAAAGAGACAAAATGGCTGGTTTGAAGTTTCCATTCTCAAGGTGACATATTTTCTTTCAATCTCTTTGTTCTAAAAAACCTCTTGAAAAGACATCTACCAAAGGCCTCTGCATCTCAGGTTCTGGGTGAGGTCCATAGTCTGAAATTGTTTCTGGTGAACTTTGTTAACTTTTGAGTGTGTTTAATGACTTTGCTTTCCCTGTTCATCTTGGCATTGGAGTGGATAACTCTGGCTAGAAATAAATGTATATAATGATTCCAGTACAATTAGGGACAATGCCAAATTTCAGCTTTCTTGACATTAGAGTTCAGGCCCAAGAGTTTATGCTCTGTACTGCTAGGAATTGCCACATTCTCATGTTCAAACTCTGGAGGACTTCACAATATATGAAGCTCATCATAACCAGGAATGAGAGATTTTCCCCTGTTGTATACACTAGAAGTTATGAGAAATGCAGCCAAAATCCTGCCAGAGGTCTCCTGTCATCCTGTAGTTAAAATCTTTTATTTTCTCTGAGTTGATTAGAAAACAAGAGCAGGATGAGGCTTTTTCCAATTCATTTGTCAATGGTTATCTGAACCACAAGGTGACTCAGAAAGGGCCAGGCCATGGTCCTGTACTCTGAGCAAATCTACTGACACCAGTGGATTTACTGAAATCATCATGAGTATCCAAACCTTCCTTAGGGCGGGGGCTTCCATACAGACCTGTGTGCCAGCAAAGTCTGAGCTCTTTTCAACAGGAAGCTGAGGGGTGAGCGCTCGAAGGAGAGTCAGAGAATGGAAAATCTGATGACTTCCATTCAAATTGTGGTCCTTGACAAATTATAGAAAAAGCAAAAGGTTACTTTGGGAGTGGTCGTAGAAAAACCTACCCAGCAGAGAGGCATAGAAAGCCAAGTGTTGATTTGATTTTTAATTCTGGCTTCTCTTCTTCAGCCATGATCAAAGAAGACAAATAAACTTGGTTTTAACTATTCCTTGACATGCTGGAAAGGGTGGATCACCAAGCTTTCAGTTCCCAGAATATGTCTCCACTACTTTAGCAGAAGACCAAGCAACAAGACTCAGGAACAATATTTATTAAATTTTTGGAGTCAAGGAAGGGTGAGTATACTTGCTTGCATTAAGGAAGGTGTTTACCCAAGTGGCTAAATGGCTAACAAGCTCAGCTTCCATTGATGGGCTGACATCTGGCCAGCTGGGCTGCTGAAATGGGTAGCACCAGTCTATTGTCATTTTCTGGGCTCATCTTGTTTTGGAAGTTCATTTCACACATGCTCTATGACTTGAGGACATCAAGAACATTTTTCCAAAAACAAGCCAAGAAATGTAGCAATCATAGAATTATAGAATACCTCAGGCAAGAATATCTCAAGGGACCCTTAAGGATCATCAAATCCATCTCTCTGCTCTTTTCAGGACTACCAAAAACTAAACCATATAACTAAGACCATAGTCCAGATGCTTCTTGGACTGTGACAGGCAAAGGCTTAGCTATACATCTATTTTTTTGATAAATGTGGTCCTTACACTTTGGTATTCAACAATAATGCCCCAATAAACAACCTTTCTTCTGGGATCTAAGCAGTATATCCTCTTTCCACTGGGGGCTGGCTAGGGATTCTACACTCTTTTTCATCCTCTCTGTACAATTATTCTTAACCTCTAGATTTTGGGACCCCTGAGCTACTCCCCTTTAGAAATCTAAGTACTTTATTTTACTTCAGTTTACATTAGGATTATCAGTAGTGTAGCAAGATTTGGAGTTCTTTTGTGTTCAGCTCTGATTAGACATAGGAAGAAGTTGGGCTCTAGGTCAGCAACATTCAGAAAAAGTACTGGACTTGTGCTGCTTAGGAAACTCTACTATTAGTAAGAGAGCAGGTTTTTCAACACCCTGGTCCATTAATGGTCAAAATAATACAAAAAGATAGATGGAAAAAAAACCCCAAGAGTGATATTTTGCACCAAAAATAAAAGCTGTCTGAATTATTTTATTTTGGTTTCTTAAGGCAAAAATAATCAAACTGAAAATCTTTGTAGCTTTTCTGCTCTGCAGTAACAAGAAGTGTGTTTGTTTACAGGGCAGAATAGGGCTTGATAAACAATCCAGTCTTTACATGCATGAATACAATCTGAAAGAGATTTTCCCCTAATTTTCCCATTTTCTTTTCTTTCCTTTTACTTTCCTGTCACCCCCCTCTTCCCTCCCTCCATCCTCCCACCCCTGCATTTTTACAAAAGCAGTTAACTTAATTTCAGGAGCTTGTGTGGTTTTCATTAGGATTGCAGTCTTTTGAAATGTCATGAGAACACCCAACAGGAACTGAAATTGATATAAAAAGGGTTGACTCAGATCACCCTCTGCACCCTGCCATCTTGCTTCAGTTTGATTGCTTTTGGGTTGGAAAGTGAGAGATTGACAATTTCTGGGGAAGAACAGAAGAAAGGAGAGAAAAGGAAGAAGAATGAAAGAGAGACGTAAAGTTTTCTCCAGTCTTATTCTCTTTCTGGCCCTGCATGACTAGTACTTAGTGCTGGGAGGAGTATATCACCACTTTGCTGAGCTTTGAGGAAGGATATACTGGATGGGGATGCTCCAGGTGATAGGGATACAGCATGCAGGAACAGAAATGTGATTATGCCTCTTAAGGTATGCAACAAGGACATAATCTGACAGTATGAGTCTTCCCAGAATGAGACCTCCCTGCAGAAAGCATTTTCTTAAGTCATTAGGCTAACTAGTATTTGCTTCCTCAGTCTGGCTGGGAATTATGACACAGACTGATGGGTATGACTGGCCTGGTGAGGGTGTCTATGTGAGCACATGCTGTACACACACACACACACACACACATGTTCTCTTCAACTGTTGCAAGAGCTGTTGCTTTTGGAAAAGAAGAGGCTTGTCACTGAATTTGCCACTTTTCCTGCTTGCTCCAGTAACCCAAAGGCAGGCACTTTTGCACTCTGGGCCCATTTGCCAAGCCCTCTTCATCAAGGCTTGGTTCTGATGACAGTCTGTGTGACTGGGCCCAAGCTCTCACACATGTCACCAAGGAAGATAATGAGTGGGCATGAGCTAAAGGTAACAGGGTTGGTTTGTTTGTTTTTACTCCTAAACCTGAGGCTCACTAGCATTTTATCACATCATCCTCATGAATGGTGTCTCTGTTACCAGACCAGGAATGTGTGTTTGAGCATGGAGAGGCAGAATCTGGGTCTGCAGGAACGAATACTGAACGTGAAAGGAGTGTGGCCACAATGGAGCAGCACTGCAGAGACACTGCTCTGCTTCTGTGTCCTGGCCCCAGGCTGCATTGCACTTGTGTGCCACTGCCAGGGACTGAGGCAGGTTGGGGGGCTCTGTGCCATGCTTCATTGCACATGAAAGCCACAGCCTTGGATGCTTCTTCTCTGAACTGCTTGAATTTCAGACAGAAATTTTCACCCTTAATAAAAACTTGCTTTACTGAACACTGGGTCTGGCCTCAGAAGGATACTCAAGCTGCCTGTTTTCAAGTTACAAGGTTACAGATCCAGGCATTTCCACTGTGGAAAAAGTCATTTGAGATGGCGTGCTGTTCCTTCCAAAGTGTGTTAGTCATGGGGAGCAGGCAGCATGTTACCAGAGATCCAGAACCATTAAGGCAGAGAAAGAACAAAGTAGTCCTTCTCTGCGGAACACACAAAGAAACATTTACTCCGCATTTGCCACTAGTGCTGCAAAAAAGAGAGGTAAAGGGAGGACATAAAATAATGGGAACAGTACAAATAGGAACACAAGAGAGGGGAAATGAGATTTCTAAAACCAGCCTGCATCTTCTGTCCAAAATTTTAGGCTTAAGGATTCCTTGACAGGGCATTGGTTGTTCATGGTCCCTCTTCTTGGCTGTTCATGGTCTCTCAGCAAATCAGGCCTCCAAGGAACAACTTATATGGCCTTTCCAAGTACAGATTATTGTAATTTTAACTCAACCTGTGATGAATTGTCACCTACCTTTTCTCTGCAGTCTCCTAATGGACCTGTTATTTGTAAATCCTCAGGCTGAGTGACAATTAGCATTCCAGGAAAGAGGATTTAGCAGTCTGAGATAGAGGCCAAGAAACAGCTGCAGAAGAGTGTTTCTTTCAGTAAAGACTGGAAAAAGTGACAATGAGATGCTTTGATACAGAGACCTACATCCTGCAATGTGGTTGTATGGGTCTGTGTGAGAGAGGCAGGAAGGAGGCTCTGTAAAGCCAGTTGCCACTGGGCCCCTGCAGCTCTCCAGCAGAAGAGGATGGATAGATTCCAGTGCTAAGAAGGCTGAAAACTGGTATGATACTTAGAGCTTAAACAGGCACATCACACTTATCATTCATCTGTCCTTATTCATTCCCTCAAGCCACAGCAGGGATAATAACCTCTGCACCAGCTGGAGGCATGTCCAGGCCACCTCAAAGGGGACCCTGGTCAGAGCCGTGACACCAGCCAGGTTCATGCCTGTGAGGCCAGGAGCAATCCCATTCAGCCAGCAGCTGTGGCCTGGGGAGTTTGGGATGCATCAGTGGTTTTGATTATGTTTGAACTTCCTTTTCTACAATTGACAATTGTCATAGTCTGGAAATGTTTCTTCCTAGCAGTGTACGAGGCAAAAAAAGATAAATAAACTATTATTTTGGTTTGTTTTAGTTGCTGCTGGCATCTTAGGGGTCCCAAAGCAGGGGGCACAGAACACAATAGAGGAAAGAACAGACCAGCTTTCAGGGACCAGCTGACCTTTCAGACCTCTTGAGCCTTCACAAAAACCTTGCCAGTTACAAACCAGCTGTAAAATCAGGAACTCCTTGTGACGTCACTGCTGAAAAGTCCTAATTAGATAATTTCCCAAACCGTGCAGGTCTCAAGTGCCTCAGGTTCACCTTTAGCCCTGACCAAATCTCCCAATTTAGTGGTTAAAGGTTCAGTTCTGTGTCAGGTCAAAGGCGTTCTTGAGAAGCCATACATTGTTCCAAAATGGATTTTGCTCTCTGATAGTATTTCAAGACAGCACCTTCCCTGAGTGCTTCCAGTGCCTCAGCATTCAGCCCAGCTGCTCCAAGGAGAACAGCAGCAGTAGTGAACTGTCTTTCACCTAAACCATCCAAGCAACCTTCACCTCCTGAGCAGCCATGAATAAAATCCAGCTCCCCAAAAGGCATTTGGAAAGGCTGCAGTATATTTATATGTATACATCATTGCAAGGAATCTGTGCCAGGCGACTGGCTTATTACTTTCATTATTTGTTATTATCAAAGGCCAGTGCTGTGTTTAGGAACAGAACCTGTTGAACTATAACACATCTCTGGGTGCACTTAACACATATCTAGAAGTGGAGTGAACCTGTCACATGTCCCAGAAATGGATGGGAAATGCAGTGTGGAAAATGCCACTTGAGACATGTGAGTTTAGGGCACAAAAGAAGGGAGAATGCTAATGTTAATGAAATAACAAGAGGTGTGCTTCTTGTCAAATAAATATGGAATAGCGAAAGAAAAAGGATTTTCCCTTCCTCCCACTCTATTTTTAAATATTTCCCTTCTTAATCAGCCTTTTGGTTAGTCTTAATTTCAATTCACTATAATTTAATATTATTAATGAAATATCTGGGTGTACTTCCCCCCCAAAAGAACAGAGAATAAGGCCCCTGCTTTTAATCCATGGCCTTGGTTACAGAGGTGGTGTGAGATGTGTAGTGCATGCTTGCTGTTATGCTAAACTCATCTAAATTCCCCCCCAGAAAGCCACAAGACAAAGAGGAAAGGTAAAACCACTGTGATCACAAAGAGCGCCCTGGGCCTTTACGGGGCACAGGAGTACAAATGGAGACATGTGATGGCACCATCACCGTGTTTATCTGGGGATTTTCTTTTTAGTGAAAATCAGAAGGGCCTGCCAGATCTCTGAGCTTCAGGTTAAACATTTTTCATTTGTTTATTCTTGTCTGCATTCCACTCATTTTTCTGTATGCCCTAAAATATCATTTGAAGTTTATTACAGTCACTCTAAGAAAGGTCATATGGTAGGTTTGGCATGATGTCTGATTTTTCCTGTTCCCCCAAATTACAGCATTTTTTGGTTGACCTGTCTCCTGTGAACCTTTGCTTTTTATTGCCTGGCTGAGTTTTTGGAGATAAAATAATTCACTTTATTTTAATATAACACTCATTCCCCTTGTCCACAAATGGATAAAGGACACAAGGCACTGTTATAGTGCTCTGAAATAACAGCTCACTGCTTAATGATATTCCTCTGGATGCGAATTATTTAAAATCAGAGCCAGCATGTATGTTTTAGCAGATTTTGAAACTTTAGCTATGGAATCAGAATTGTTGCTTGTAAAACAAAGCCTCTACAGGGGTCCCCAGATCACACAGGCAGATCCCCTAATTTTAAAGAGCATAAAATGAAACTCTCAGAATCACTGGGTACACACCTGAAATTGTTCCCCATGACATAATACTTCACAACAGAGTTGCTCTGCCACCTGGGGCCTCTGCTGCAGAGCAGGAAAGTCCCAGACTGGGCTCAATGTTTGACACTGTATCCCCAGGCTCACCTCAGCGAGGGCAAACTTGAGTTTTGCTATCTAGGGGTGATGGGCTGAGTATCTGACACCAGGGGAAAGGAAGGGGAGACAGTACAGTGGAGAGCATGGTGATTTCTACAGGTTCCTGGGAAGTAGCAGCCACTCACTTAAGCCAGCCTTCACCCAGCATCTGCACTAGCCTGACCCAGCTGTGAAAGGCAGCTTCCCCCTTTGCAGGATTTACAGGGCAGCCCTTGTCCGGTGGCTCAGTTTATAACTCAAAAAACTCCTAAAACAGATTCCTTTTTAAAAAAGGGGGTAATGTAAATGGTGAAATACCACCTGAATCCTAAATGAGTTAGCTGGTGAAAAGGACCAAAAAGGAAGTATGAGCCACAGCTGTGCAGCACAGGGCACTCTGCAAGAAGAGTGCAACACTGCTGCTGTTGCTGCATTGTCTGTGGGATGTCTGCTTATTCAAAGACAGAGGAGGCTATGCTGGAGCTCTTCCCCAGCAGCCCTCGAGGCAAGCAATTTTCACAAAAGTCTGAATAAGCACGTGGATTTTTGAAGCACTTAGAAAAACTTTCTATGTAACAGCAAATCTTGATCTTTAATTACAGTGGTGCTATTCCCCCATTATTGCTAGCGGGGTGTGCGTGGGAGGAAAATTCTTCAATTGCCTCTGTCTACCTGAAACTTAAAATAGAGAAATACAGAAATAAATGGTCAGAGACAGAACTACACTGAAATGCAAAACCCCATGTTTGTATGTGTGTGTGTGTTTATACACACATGTAAACATGTTCTGATTTGCATTACTATCACTTTTCTTTTTTCTCCCAAGTAGACAGCCTTCTCTCCCAGGCTCCAACTGTAAATTTCCTAAGGCATTGACTTAATCTTCCCTCAATCTGTCCTCATCGCTGGGATCACTGGGATGGAGGCCTGGAAGCAAAGCATCCAAAACCTCACAGCCAAAGCAAAACAATGTCTCCTTTCCCCAGCCTCCTAATAAGTTCAAGGAGTTATGCGAAATCAAACAAAGTGGTGACCTGGTCACATAGCTGAGCACTCCAGCCCCCACACTGTGCCATGCTGTGGCATGCTGTGCCTCCCTGCCAGGGCTGGCAAGCCCTTGGCAACCTGTGGGACATGATGGCAATGTGTGCATGTGGGGTCTGGCAGAGAAACCCATGCTCCAGGGCGTGGGCTTGTTGTGAGAGACCCCAGGGACACCAGTGCCTGCCTTGTCCCCACTCAGAGCTGCTCCTGGGGTCCAGGCTGGCAGCAGCATCCCTGCTCCCCAGTGTGATGGCACACACAGTGTATGCAGGAGCACTGGCACAGACTGTGTGCCCTGCACTCCCGGCCCACTGAGGTGTCCAGAAATGCAGGAACACTTCTTTGAGGAAGTCTGGTACTGTCTGATGACATAACAAGATTTCCAAAACAATTCTTTGCTTTATCTTTCTGTAAAGTTTACTGATTTACAGTAAAACACTGATTTACAGTGTTCTGACATTATTTATACAGAAGGACTCAAATTGGTTGCTTGTATATGGCAAACCAGAAGAGAGGATGGTTTTGGGGACATGCAGGTGTTTTCTCACAATTGTGTGAGCCAGCACAACACATTCAAGAGTTACTTCAGCTTCAGCTGGTGTTCCCATCAGTACTATAAGCCTTGGTTTGTTCTGTGTGAAGTTTGGAGAAGAACTTCTGTCTGTGTGAAGAAAATCCTTTCAAAGCAAGACTTTGTGTCCTGCTTCCAGAGCCTGAAGATCACAAATCTCAAATGAGGAATTCATTGCACTTTGTTGTGTCACTCACATGAGAAGCACACCCGAGGAGACAGAACTCACTAAGCCATCATCTCAAAGCTGAACTTCTCTTCAGCTACAAACACAGCTCCCAATCCATGCTGGCACCTCAAGGACATGGCACTGCTAACAGCAGTGAGAACATTGCTCTATTTAGCAGAATTACTACTGAAAAGTCTCCTTCCCTTTTCTTCTTAAACATTCACTTGGAAAAAACCCCACCTTTCTTAAGAAACTGAACCAACGTTGCTTATGTTTAAGGCTTTGCTCTGGCTGCTCTGACCTGCTGATAAGTCAAAGCTTTGGTTTCAGCACAGTGCAGCTGCTCCTGAGCATTGATACCAGAGACAAACCAAGGAAGGATCATGCCAAGAGACTGCAGAGCAGATGCTGTGGTGCGGGTCCTGAGATGGCCCCCAGCAGGCTGGGCTGCCCTGGGAATGACAGGTTTTGGTGTCTTCATGGAAACCAAGTGCCTCTCCAAAATTTCTCTCTATTTTGGAGTGCTATAAAAAAATGTGTTCTAATACAGCTGACCAGTCAGCCCGCATTACAGCAAGGAGTTTGCTGGTGGCCAGGCTGCTGGTCCTGCCATGCCATGGCTCTGTGAATGACACCAGCCCCTTGCCCTCCTCTGGGGTGTCTGTACTGACAGCATGTGTGGGGCTGACAATGGCACTGGCACTGTCAACATGTGGGACTCACAGCCTCGCCCTGACCACCCCGAGCATCCCTGTGCTCAGCCACACAGACCCTCACACTGCAGTGCCCTCCTGCCTGCTGAGAGAGGAGCAAACACTGACTCGTGAGGCTGAGCTACGTTAAAAATAGTCATTGTGCCTGAAGGAATGAATCCTACATTGTTTTTTCACTTCCCTGCTGTGCTGCTATTTTTTCGTCTTGTCCCTCATTAAGTGTCTCCCTGCTGCAGCGTGGGCAGCCCCTTACTCCCCAGTTTCCAGCTACGTGGTGTGCTTTATAGTTTTTCCCAACTACTGCATGAGGACTTCCAGATGAATTCTTGGCATGAGCGCTGCCTTCAATAGAGCCTGAGAGATTAATTAATCTTTCCAGTAATCTCAGTAGGTGGGTTAGTAGTGGTCAACACTGGTGCTCCTGTTGTGCAGAGGACAGCATCAAGTAGCTGGAAGTCTGAACAGCTTGTCCAAAGCTGTGGCAGAAATCTCAGAGCTTGGTTACCAGGCCTGAGGTCTCACCTTCTCATTTGGTCCCAAAGATATGGTTTTTTGTGACTTGGTTTTCCTTCAGAATCTCTTCTGGAGTATACCCAGACTGGCATGAGGGGTGTCTGAAATGGGGAGGGTCATTTTCCTGGGGGTCTTTGTACTCAGGCCTTATTTCTTCTTGACTTGCCTCTCATGCAGCCTCAGCTTGCTGGGGACAATAATGTTTTTGTTACCCGTTACAGAACTTGAATTAACTGGGAAAAAAATTTCAAACTCTTCCTTAAGAAGCTTTTAATTTAATAGGTGAAATGCTAGGGAAAATCAACGTGAGTCTGTTTCCTCTCTGCTTCATTATGCACTCCATTAAACAGCTTTTATGTTCTGTTTATAGGTTGGTTGTGTGTTTCGTCTATTTTTTTGGTTTAATTTATTTTAATTTTTTTATAAAAGAAACATTTTTACATTTATGATGTAAAGCAAGCTCGGCTGAGAATCAGCACACAAGAAATGAGTTTGGCTGGAGCAAGGAATCTGTGTGAGACCACGAACATCAAGATGTCCCTAGCAAGAGGCTCTGTGGTGGGACACCATGGAGGGAGGTGGGTGGGGAAATCAAACACGTTCCAGACAATTTGCTGATTGCAAATCTTCAGAGGTATAAAATGTCCCTAAATTGCAATGTCCCCTCTTGTGGTGTTGAGAGAGGTCTGATTGCCCAACCTGGAAAGAGAAAACCTCAAGTGACTTGTTAAGGTTTCTGTCCCACCCCTGCAGCGAGGAGCAAGAGAGCGCCTTTTCCAGTCTGTAAACACTGCCTGCTTGACTGGAGGGATGTTCTCGCCCGGATGTGGCAGATTTTATAGCCATGTGAATATGAAACAGAGCACGCAAAGGAAAGTATTACACTTTAAGGGGTGATAAAACTTAATGCCACCCTGCTCCATTCCTCTCCTGTCCCGTGTTTTCTCAAAATGTCCATTGACAACCTTTGACTTTGGTGAGGCTTAGGAGGCACAGTAGAACAAAATCTGGAGACTAGTAGAGATGTCATCCAGGCTAATGCATTTTTTTTTCTTTGGAAGATAATAGCCCATGACTAGATTGAGAGTGAAGTTTTTCATTCCTTTTTCCTTTGATTTACCACAGGATTGCTCAGCAAAGTTATTTTGTTACTGGATGTCTCAGTTTTTCCAAGTGCTGTGGGGACAAATCTTGTCCCTCTTGGGCTAATTTTATGAAGGTTAATTTACCATTGTTTGTAAAGTGTTTTGTGTCATTAAGGGCCAAAGTGTCCAAGGGGAGAATGGACACTGATAATGGTGCTGAAGTTGCACTGCTAAGCCACCTCCCACACTGCAAGGCCAACCTCTGCATTTTCACTGCTTTTCCCTTCATTTGCATACAACACTCAGGTATCTTAAAATTGTGGTAAAGCTTTCTAGCATAGGAGGATAAGCAAAGGGAAAACAATTTTTAGGCAGCTCGCACTTGGGAAACTGGACTGTCACCACTCAGTAAAGAGTTTTTGGAGCAGAAGACAGAAGAAATTACTGAGCATCAGGAATTCTTGCACAGAAAGTACTTCACTTGGATAAGTTGCTGACCAGCAGGAGCAAAGGTGTTCACTCAAGATTTACATGGACAGTCTCATGTCAAAGTACAGAGGACTTTTTCC
The DNA here is from genome assembly GCA_013401375.1 of Spizella passerina. Lineage (NCBI taxonomy): Eukaryota > Metazoa > Chordata > Aves > Passeriformes > Passerellidae > Spizella > Spizella passerina. The sequence goes on along the minus strand of WBNQ01038707.1, from coordinate 19,796 downwards.
ATGAATCAGGTTGCTCTTCCAACTGCAAGTGACAGCAGGAAGGTGCTAGTGGTCTGTGACAGGGAGTGAAAGGGCTCTATTGCTGCAGTAACCAAGCAGAGGCAATCTGATGAGAGAGAGAGGGGAAAAAAATGATGTGATCATGACAGTGGTGACTTTATGAGGAAAGTCTCAACAGTAATGAGTAGGATCATTGAGGTGCCACATGCATTAAGGAATGAGTCGACAAGGTAACAGGAAAGAACTCAGCAGAGGCACTGCTAGGGAAAGAGGATGGAAAGGAAAGGAAACTACTTTTCCTTTTCCAGAGAGCGAAGCGGGAAGATCTCTGCTAAAGTAAAGGCAGTGGGGAAGACTGCATTGCTGCACCACTGGCTGCTGTGTCACACCACCAGGATGGTTTGTGCTATGACAAGAAGCACTGCTGGGGAATGCATTGTCTATGGCCTTCCCCCCAAAAAATGCATGCTTGCTGATAGCTCTCTACTATCTCAGAGGATAGAAATGTTTGGGACTAACTTGAAAATTACATCTAAACCCATCATTGATCAGACAGTTCCATCCAGATGTCTAAGAGATCTCCAGACAAGGAGAGGAAAGTAATCTCTTATTTCTCCTGATCATGTACATTTTTGCACCATTGAAATGCATCATATGGTGGGTTTTTTCAAATATATGTCAGTTTTACTGAACTAGTAACTAATGCAAAAAATCTAGGGAAAACAAACAAACAAACCAACCAAAAAATATGTTGTTTGAGAAAAATCTTATTTTGTCACCTGAGGACAGAGAGATCTTGGGAAGCTGCACCGGGTCTCCGCGCCACTAGCAAGTGGTGAGAAGAGCAAGAGCCATGGTTTTGAAATATTCGTCAATCAAACAACTATGCTTTTTTAAAGAATTGAAGTTTGGATTATCTGGAAGCACTGAGTATCTTTCTGAAAGAGAGTTAGAAAAAGACATAATCCCTAGCATATGAGACTTGATTGTATAATGTATATAATAGTGGGGGTTTACACAGATTCTCTTAGGATGGCCACCAAAATATTGGTGTATGTCTGATTAGTGTGGTTTATCTGTTTGGAGTTCATAATATTTTTATTTTTGTTTTTTTGGTTTTTTTTGGTAAGGGAAAACATTTGGACATGTTGATGAATGGAAAACACATCAGAAATTGCTCAGGATTAATTGACCAAATCCAATGGCATAGGCCATTCTCCGACTCCTGTCTCCTGGGCCATACCCAGATAATTTTTTCTCTGCCAAAGAAAGGATTGGTTAAATTGGTCATCACGTAATATACTCATTAGGAAATCATGCCCTTGGTTAGTTAAATAATTGGATGAAAATGATTGCTCTCCTTCAAGAACACTTACAAAAAAACATTTAACTCACTTTTTGTTCCATTTAAAAAACTACAAAAGGAATATTTTTTACTTTGTTGCAAATTGTAACTAAAACTTCAATTAAAATCAGATATAATAGTTTTATTTCAGAATTAGTTTATTTGACTCAAAGTTTTTAAAATTAAAAGGCTTCACAACTTAATAAAAAATTTGAACTATAGATTTTTGTTTTAAGACATTCTGTTGTCCTTACTGCTGCTTCCTATTTCTTACCACTAAGCAGGGAGGTTAAAAGTAGCTATGCTTTCTGATGTAAAAAACAAGAAAAAAATACTCCACCCCAAAATCTCTGGAGGGCAATCTTGCTCTGGAGAGTAAGGGAGAACAGCTCATTTTCCATAAGATCTATTGATTTTCCATAGTTTTTTTCCATTTTGAAATAGGCTTAGTTCATATCTTCTTGTTTCTGTGTTTTCTTAAATACTTACTAACAATCCCAGGCTGGAACACCTTCTCATGCACGTTAGCCCTGGCAATGTTACAAAACTGTCCCTGCTGTCAGGGGCTCCCGTGGCCATTACTCTGCACTGGTGGAGTGCAGAAACCATCCTTTCTACTGGATAACATCCAAGAATCCAAAAGCCTGGTTACATGATCTGTCAGGCAAGGTACAGTCCAAATCTAACTAACTTCTCTAATGGCTGAAATGGCTTTGCTTATACACCGAAGAAATACAGAAACACTGGAAATTACGTTAATTGAATTTTCCCTCCTCCTTCTTTTGTCCTCAAACCCCACTGCATTTTCAAAAATTCCTTTTTGAAAATAACTATCAGAGCTGGAAATTAAGTTCACATGAAGTGAGTTAAGGATGTGACTAAACTCCTGATTAAATTTACTTGGAAAAAAAGAGAAAGTTCTACTGAAGGTGGAAGGCCAGACTTGTGTAAGGCAGCATGGGCTGAGCAGCCAGTGGGTGTCCAGCATTGGGGCAGCTGAGCATCACACCAGCATCACCCATAGCTCTCCCTGAGTAGTGAATTCTCATCTCCACCTGCAGTATGGGAGCTCAAATTGAGGTTTGGATTTCTGTGGGAAGCAGATTTCCCCCTGCCACGGGCTGTGTGCTTTCACTGGCATGAGATGGGGCTTCCTGCCTTTTGATAGCCAGCACTAGCTAAGGCAAAATTTCTGCCTAGTGTACATTTCCCAGAGCTTTGTCGCTATGATTGAACCAGTGTTCTTTCCACTGCTTGATACATCTGACTGTTGAAGTGTTGCCTTCAGTATCCTCTAATTACAGTTGAAATTAAGGCTTTTTTCCACCTTAGCTTTTACTGGTCTGTGGCTGGGACAATATTTTCTGGAGTAATTCACAGTAGATGAGTTTCAGAATGGTAATGACTAGATAGAGAAGGGGGGAAGACCAGCTTTCTCTCTAAACAGACACAATACTCTTTAGGATTTTTCAGTGTTTCCTTTAAAACACAAACAGTGCATCTGCAACTAAGTCTCATGGGCATTGTAATCTTCTGGGTTATGAACAGCTATGAGGGTGGGAGCCTGGTGTCTACACTTGATTTGGACTTCAACCATATCCTTCTGACACCCCTAAAATTCCCAAGTTTTCTGGCTGCCCTTTTTTTTTTTTCTGTACACACACTGCCTAGACACAAACCTGGCTTCTATGCAGAGCTCAGTCTCAGCTTCTTGGAATCAATCAATCCACTCTCCCCACGCTATTTGAGAAGGGGCCCAAGACCAGTCAATGAATGCTTTCAAAGACTGAAGACAAGCACCTGTGTCTAGGAGGTATCTCCCTTAATGGGGCCACACAACTGTAATTTCCCAAGGGCAACTGGTACAGGCAGTTCTGTGTCATAGTTCTGTGTTGCAGCATGTGCCACAGCAGAGACAGCCACAATACACAGAGCACCACCATACAACAGCAGAAGGCTTCAACTCCTACAGAGTAACACCTTAGTACTTCAGAAGGCTGCAAGCATCTGCCCTTCTTGTTCTTTAGCCCAACCTTTTATACCCCTCATGTTCATGCACTGCACCTGTGTGCCCTCTGTTCCCTTTGGTGATGGGTCAGTGCCCCTGGGCACTCCATGGCTCATTGCTGTCAGTGCTGCTCACCTGCTGCTCACAGCTGCACCCATTGGGGATGAGGCTGGGCACAGCNGTGAGAACTAGGCAGGAACAAAAAACTTTAAACTGAAAGCATTTTTTGAAACCAAATGTTTCAGAGCTTAAAAGAATGTGCTTTGCTATTGCACAGCCAAATGGAAAGCAAGCTGCATAAATACTTTTTTCCAAAACTGTTGTCCACCTCTTCCCTTTTGCTCTCCCTCTCAGAAACAGAGAAAAACAATGAAACATCTTCAGTAAGCCTGGTGGCAAAGTGCCCACATATTGTGGATTTAAATCCTTGCTTAATTATGGGGCTCCAGCTCCATCTCTTCCTTTTCTATTGAATATTTCTTTGACATTTAACACCTTTGCCAAGAGACACTGCAAGCAGCCTGGCAGCAGGGGCAGTAGCCGCATGCCCCACATGTACAGACACATGTATCTGAAGGAGGCTAAAGTGGGTTTGAAGTTTTGCCGTGGTGGGAGCTATGGACCTGTCTTCCCTTGAACTTCCTCCTGCCTCTTTCCAGCTATCACCAGATACGGCACTCTACATGTGAGAAATGTTCTTGTTAAGTCAACCACTTCTGATGAAAAACTATTTTGCACCCCAAATTATGAGCAAACTCTCCTGGAGTCATGCACGATACCACATCACCCACCCTGGTGCTGGCTTCTCATTCTCTCTGCAACCAGACAAAAGGATTTTATTAAGTAACAATCTGAATGGCTTAGAAAAAGAACAAGAATCTAATTTTGAAGAGATTACGGTGAACCTCTTGTAAACTGTGCTCAATAAGAAGAGGACTTAGAACAGGGCCTATAATGGGTCTGAGTGACTGTGCTGGGGGAACAGGTCATTTCCTGATGGTTAACAGCTAATTTTTCTAACAATCGAAATGCAGGGATCATGCATGTAGGTTTCTAATGGACACTCTGAAGTGGTAAGAGGATTGATGAATACCAGGTGGCCACACTTTACTTTCCTATTGTCGAAAGCTCCATTAAACTCAGCAGGCAGTAGGATCTCTGACCACCTGAATCTGACCTGTATGGGCAGGTAGTACCATATACAGTTTATACCTCCTCTCCTGAGAAACAAAACCCATTGATAAATGGCATCACTGCAGTAGCTCCATCAGAAAGAGCACCATCAAAACTATCCAGTTTAGGAACTCAACCCCCTAAGCATCCTGGAATCACCAGAGGTACCATTGTCAGTTAACTCTGTAATTGATGGCTCACTGCACTATTTTGCTTGTGGAAGCAATAAAACAGGAATGCTGACTCCATGGGATCACCAGTGCTTCAAGGGGTGGCCTGCAAAACTCACCACTGCAGGACCAATAAGGGAAATAAATACATTAGTATGGCTTTTTGTCAAACTCTCTTACCATTCTCTAGGCTGTTGACAGTCCTGTTTTTCAGGAGAAATATTGTTTGTGAGTTCTAGACACTGTTCTCTGTTATGGCATAGCTTACTATTATTAGTGTTATTTGTAATGAGATTAAGTTGTGCGTTTTTTCCCTGAAAAAATACGGCTGTTCCTTGTAAAGGGAGACATTTTTTCCCCACAACTTTGAAAATTCCTATTTTCAAACAAATAAAGCATAAGTTAATGCTTTACATCAGAATTCTGTTTGCAAAGAATCAGATCATTCAGGGCTGCAGAAGTTTGATCATTGAGATTTAAGTTTCAAACACACTTTCCACTTTTACTAGCCACCTCTCTTGCATTCAAATTTCACTTGCTTAGTGGCAGTCTGGCTTCACATCCTGGAAATGTATCTAGGAAACTTCTCTTGAAAAGCCTGTAGAATGTGTCCTTCTCCTGGTGCCACATCATGTAGGTTTCCCCCCTTTACCACACATGAATTTCCAGAAGCCTATAGATATACAAAGAAATCCTCCTGAAATTTCTGCAGAGTAGAAAAACTGATGCCAAAGCCTAAATTTCTTTGGACTAGGAATCTAAAGAGAAAATAATTTCTGATTAAAATCATCTGTACAAAACAGCTGATAGATGGAAGATACTGTGCAGTTTTATTATAGGGTACTACAGGATAAATTCTATGGGGGCTTATGCTGGCATTTAAATCCACAGTGATGAAGAGCTTGGCTTCCCAGAGACTGTGACATTTCCAGATGAGCTGTCCTGCCTTAAGACTCTGGAGAGCCACAGACATTTTAGAGTTCTTCCCAGTGAGTTTTTGAGAAAAAGAACTGGGTAAAAGACAAGATTCTCCTTTTAAAGATGTTAAAAGACAAACATCTGGAGAGGTTGTGGGAAAACAAGGAGAGACAGGAAAAACGAAAAAGAGAGAGAGCAGTGAGATCCAGGGCAGATGTGGGAACAGAACACAGATTCTGCTGCCCATGAACAGTAAGGCAGCAATCATCACAGAGCCTGTGCTGACTAAGATTTGCTCCTCTGCCTCTCTTGTATTCCTCCAGTGGAATTAATTCCTCATGTTATGTAGCTGCTTCCTGGTCCTTCCTGCTCTTTTTTGTATTGTACAGATCATAGTCTAGTGGTTAACACTTAAGATTGGGAGCTGGGCTTCTTGGACTCTGCAGCTTTGTGACTGATATATCGTGCAGCTGTGGGCAAGTTACTTCATCTGTCTGTACCTTGGGTCCATTATCTTCAGAGGATAACAGTACCAACTGCTCTGTTGGAGAGATAAGGGGGCTTAACTAAAGCATCTTTGAAAAGCTATTCTGACATCTTGGATGAAGAATAAATTGATAATAAGGCATATTGGTCCTCATGATACAATGCAGTTATTAAGAAAATATGTTTGCAGGCTCCCGGAAGGGTTGTGGAAATGCTAAAGAAAATTATCCAAAGAAGGGCCACTCACAGGTGTGCTAAAGCCTGAGCTATGCTTTTTTTGAGTTTGTCAGATCTTATGAAGGAAAGAACACGTGGACAGTGGATTCCAAACAGAGCCGCGGCATTTCCTGTCTTTATAGAGAGGGAGCTCAACCAGAGCTCACACTCATGGCCAGAGGGTTTCTCACCCTTCCCTAATACAAGTCAGTCATCAGGCACACTCAAGAAACAGTTTTTGTGCCTTTATGCAGAAAAACACAAATTCAATCCAAGAACAGCTGTCAAGACCTTCATGTGCTTGAGCTAAGGATACATGTCCTAGTCCTCATATGCCACCAGTGCTGGAAGTATCTGTTTCTCACAGCTGGAAGTCGGGGCTCAGGGAAATAAATTTCAACTTTGAGAGAGTCTAATAACAAAATTTTCTCCATATGCAAGTGATGAAATGAGCCAAATACAGCTGCCTCCCACTAGCCCTGGAATAACAGCCTCAGCTCCTCTAAACTGTCAGCAGTAAAATTATATTTGCTTTGAGCAACACTTTGGAGAATGGAGTGAAACGATTTTTTAAGGAAATAAACCCTATTTTGCAATATGTCTTTATTGTACACATTACCTTCCACTAAGTGATATGGAGTAATAGTATCAGAGAGCTTTGTATTCTTGCAGTGATTTCCTCCGTGTGCCTTGGTGAGCTTATCTCCTCAGTCCCAGCTCCTACTCCTGCCCTCACTTTGTCAAGAGGAGATCACATTGCAGACTGGCCGGAGGTTTTCTCACCTTTCCTTAATGCAAGACATTCCATGAGCACCCACAAGCCATACAGATTGTGCATGATGGCTGTAGGTACAGCACTCAAAGGCTAGGAAGGAAACACATCCCCTCTTGCTGGGATGTGCCCGAACCTGCAGCCTCTGAGCATGTCCAGATCCTGGGATGGCTGCCTCCATGGGTAGCAATTGCAAGTCTGGGCACATTTGTATCACTCTTCTTTTCCTTAGGGACCACAGCCTTAACACAAGGGACATGATCATGCAAAGAACATGTGGGTGCTGATTTCTGTTGTGTAACCTACACCTTCCTCAGCACCTCATTACAGTGATATGAATACAATGGCCACGGTTACATTAGTGTTGTACCTGCCTCCCTTTCCCTTTGTTCCATGCATAAAACCAGTGATTTTTGCTGTTCTGTGAACTTTCAAAACTCCTATGTTGTGTGATGGATTCACAGGGCTCTGAAACATTTCTTTTTCTTTAACAGGAGACTGCAGGGTCCTGTGTCTGTGTGCACATCTGCACAGCAGGGAGATTCTGGATTATCACAGAGGGCATGAAGCATCCTCTGGGCCTATGATGCTGTTTATGTGCTCTGCAAGTGTTAGCAGATAAGTGTGGTTTTAAAGTAGTCCAAAGAGCAAAGAGGACATACAGACAGATCTTAGCAGGGAAATGATTTAAGGTTCTAGGACAGTAAGCAAGTTTGATTTTAATAAGGAATATGTGCTTTGCTCAGCAGAGGTAGCCTGGCTAAAGGGAATGTGAAGTACTATATCTCATTACTACTTGGCTGTTTCTGGCACCACAAGTGTACTTTGTGAGCTGTGGAAGGAATGTCAGGTACCCAAATACCCCTATGGATGTATTTCTGAGAGCTGGGGGCCCTTACTCCAGGATATATTGGCTTGAGAAACATATAAGGTCCTACTTTTGTACAAGGTGTTTCAGGTAAAGAAATAGAAACTATAATTCTCTCTTGAAAATGGTAACTGGTGGTGTGGATTCAAATAAAACCCATGTCTGTGTTATACCTTGGCATCAAGAGAGCTCTCAGATATCATTCCATGTAAACAGAAAAGCATGACCAGGTTGAAGACAGCACAAAACTGGTTAAAAAACATCCCAGATAATTAGCCAACAACATGATACAGTTGCACAGCAAAAAAACATCCCATCAACCTGATTTTGCAATGTGGCAAAGTGAATGTTTTAGGCAAGGTAATTACCCTGTTGTACTCTGACTTTGTGGCCACAGTACCAGGCAAGTCTTTGTAAGGCTTATAGGCTTAAGGTCTCACTTTATTCTGGGCCATCCTAAATGCTGGGTTATATTAACTTAGCTATAAAATTAGTCTCCTGACTACTCTCGAATTGGGGTTTTCCTGTACACATCAAGCAGTTCGCTCACCCAGCATTAGCTGAGACACACAGAAGTGCTGTAAGCACTTGGGCTACTAAGATATGACTTTTGCTTTACACCCATATGGGAGACTCTCTTGCATTAGTTATTACGCTTCAGGAAAGGTGTAGTGAAGACAGTCCAGAATAATAAAAGTTAGAAAACACCACTTCTGGGAAAGAGCAAAAAAATTTAATGTATGTTCAGAGAAGAGAGAATGGTGGGGGCAATATGGAAGCCCTCTGGTATGTAAAACTGCTTCTGGAAAAGAGCAGTGATCATTCATGCTCCCTGTTAACACTGGGCAGAGGTAGAAAGAATGTGTTCAGTTTGCAATGAATAGGCTGCTTGAAATGGAATGAAGCTATTCTAAGCACTTTCAGTTCAGCACTGGGAAAGGCTGAAAGGCTGGGGGTACTGAGGATCCTCTTTCTGATGTGCTGGAAGAAAAAGTTAGATGTCACTTGGTCAAGAATAAATTGGTTTAATCCTAGTTTGGATATGGGGACTGGCCTAGATGAATTCCTTGCTTTCAGCCCTGCATTTCCATGTTTTGCTTGACCCCTCAGTCTAAGAATCTGGAAAGCCCCAGAGGCTGGGTTGGCAGAAGAAGAGAGCCCTTCTGGGCTATACACTGCAGTGATTAATTTCTTGTCACTACAGTGTATTTGGTCTCCTCTCTGTCCATTTTCCAATATTCTTTTCTAAATGGCACAACAAGCACTCAGTATGGGTCTGTTTCTCAGGGCAGGACTCTGAGAACAACTTTAAAGCCTGCCTGATGTAGCAGGCCATATTGAATATGTGCAAATGCCCACATAATGCATCACCTGCAGCTGCAAAACTACTTATTAGTAACTTTGACTAATGTTTTTAGTTATGGGGTCTTTCACTTACTTAAAACTTTGACAGCTTCAACTGTTTGGTCTTAAATTTTAGGTAGAGAGTGTTTCCCTCAAACTGAATTATTTACTGAAATTTCAGCCAAAATGACATAGTGCTTCTGAGAAGAAGCCTGGAAAAATACATTGTTTGCCTTGTTGTTTTTTCCTTTTTTTTTTTTTACAACCTTTTATTTGGAAATCCCTAGAACCCCTGTGCTTTGGAAGTGCAATTGGACACTTGGCAGAAGAGGTGGCTTTTGTGTTGAGGATGGGCTTTGTCTGCCTCTGTGAAAAACTACTCACATTTGGCCAAGTTATAATACTTTGAAAAACCACGTGGAGCGGATCTGTTACTCTTGCCAGCTTAACTCCTGGCACAGTGACATGCCCTAGAAAGTTGCCATCTTGATGGCAAACCCTGTAGACATCCGTGGTATGGCTACTTTGACATGCCTATGCTGTCCCTTAACTTATTTAAAACATAGGAAATAAGGCACCCCTGTCCTAAGGGAGCATTACCAAGGTTTTCTATTTGATCACTCAAAAGTCAGGAAATACTTGGATTAGGTCTGTGCACAATGGTAATCCCACCCTTTTGGGCAGATCATGTGTTACATTCTTGACGCCACTTTCCCCAGGTCTCCTGCCATGCTCCAGCAAAGAGGGGAAGCTACCAGCTCCTGGACTCCTGCAGGTGACAGCAAGAGAGGGACTGCTGAAGCAGGATGAGCAATGGGAGGGCTGGTGCTGTACCTGAGGGAGCTGTGAGAGCAAGCAAAGGGTTTGGCCTCACAAAGGCTAGCCCATGCTGCCTACAGAGAATTGTTCACTGAGGGCTCCTAGATGTAGGTTCTCATTTTCTGGGGACCCAGCCTGACACCCTGGGGTCTCAGCTGGGACTGAGGTCGGCAGGAACTCTGCTATGAACATCTGCAATGCTGGCTAATGACAAGCAAGAGGAAAAAATCAAGACCTAGGCATCTCAATGACAGGATTTAAAATTAATGCTTACCACGGATCTTGTAGACACACTGTTGACCATATGGCTATGTCTATACTGTCAAAGGCCCTGAGGCTGCCTTCAAGACTAGATTCAATTTTGTAAGTTTGCAAGCGTGGCCAGGGGGTCAGGCAGTGCACATGCTGGAGCCAGATGTAGCCTGACGGACCATGCAGGCACAGTTTGAAACAGTCGTGGGGCCTCAGAGGACACCACAGCTTTAGCTGCTTGGTAAACTGCACCCATGACTGTATGGACAGGGTTTATGCTTTCAGTTCAACATTTGAAGAATGAAGCAAATACCAAGTTGCCTCCTGGGGCTGTAGCAAAAATAGACGAATTAATCTTTACGAGACACTTTGATACTATTGTCATGAGTGCTATAGAAAAGCCCATGAGAAAACAAAATGATGTTGTTTTCAGAGGAGGATTTGAATAGTGTGCAGTCAGTAAGGCTTGAGGTCACAAGCTGAACAATGAAGAGAAAACAAAATCTTGAATAGCTGTTCCTGTAATGAACAGTATCCCTCCTGAGCACAGAGTGAGGCAGCCATCCCGTGGAAAAAAGCCTTGTCGACATGCCACAGAAGGCTGTGTCATGAATAAAGCAAACACATGAGGGAGCCCTCCTAAAGGTGCACAGGTAACTGAACTGGACTACGTAGCTTTCACCTCCACGGTTTTGCAACCTTGATTTCACAGGTTTTCGCCCGTCGGCAGCTCCCCCCAGACATGTGCATGCATACATTCCTCGCACATCAAAGGTCAATGGCAATGTGGTTACTAGGCAAATTTTCCCCATTAAAACCTTACCAAAGGCAGATGTTGGGGGCCAACAGGATTTACAGATTTGCTCTCCAAAGAGCATATTAGGGAAGATGGCTGTTCTCCTGTTGGGTTGTAGGCTGTGTTTTTGAAAGCCTCAGTGCCCACCCCAGATTAAAGCAGCATGTTGCTGGAATACTGGGCCTCCAATGAAGATGCCTTTCAACAACGCAAAACCACTAATGAGAAAACATAGACAGAAAGAGAGCCAGCCCCTGATGGCAGTGCTTCTCAGCTTTGAGTAGCTTCCAGGGCCATCGATGGCATTGGCCTGATGGAGCAGCGGGTCAGAGGAAAATGAAATCTTTGCTCTCAGTGGCTCTGACATTTGTCTGGAGTTGGGACACAAAAGGAAAGAAGGAAAGAGAGCGAGTAAGAGAGAGAAAGAGAGATCCTGGTCAGCCACATACCATACATGCAGATAGTGTATTGCAGTTTTCTAGGCTAGGGAGACCTCCTATTCCAAGTGTTCCAGTAATTAACCTCACTTTCTTGGCTGGTGTTAATTTGTTCCAAGTATTTGGGCTTTAGATCTAACCATGGGAATCTCATTCCCTGCAGAAGCCTTGCCAACTATTACTAGACATTTTACCACACACATGCAGGCCAAAAAAAGCAAGGCTAATTACACTCCTTTTTGCAAAGTGAAGTGTATTTGTTATAAGTTCAACGTCTCCTAATAAAGGAGAGGAGTGAGAGAAAGCAAGGCAACATCTTTTAATGTCTGCCAGTGGGAGGAGGAGGAGGCAGGGAGGAACGTGGATCTGCCTTTTGCTGTGTGGTACCTGCAACACAAATCCCCAGTGAGGCTTTAGGAGCCAAGGTGTGAGGATCCACAACGTGAAACCAGTGGGGAAGAGTGCTACCAGAGTTTTCAGCTGTAAATAACCTAGTTCAATTATTTGATACCAATGGGAGTTCTCTAAGTAAAAATTTAAATAGGGGAATTATTCAAACCAGATGTTGATTTCCCAGTCCTTTCTTGTTTCTCTCCCTTTTGTGCTGTATGTGCTACCTGTTAAGGATAGAGTGTGTATGGGAGGAAAAATGTGTGTTTGAGAGTGTGTGTAGGGGCTCTGTCTGACAGCATGACAAGCAACAAAGTCATACATGACAACACCTACAGCAGAAGAAATAGGTTATGAGAAACCCTATGAATTTTCAAGTCCAAGTGCCTGCAGTTTTTTGACTCATTCCACACTGAAGGGGTTTAAAAAGGGCCAGCAAGGTAAAAAGGGCTGGAGGGGCAGTCCCAATGCCAGAGTGTTGACATTTGGGATCTCTTATCAGGTTAAGTCCTTAATTTCACTGAAAGATTTTTTTTCTGCTTGTTATTAATTTTCTAGCTTTTGAAATTAACAATAAAATGTAATAATACCTAGTACTAACATAAACCCTTTTATCCCTAGACCTCAAAGCAGTTCATAATAGTGAGTCAGTACTATTATCCACACTTTAAGCCCATCTACAAATAAGTTTCTTCAGGGTCTATCTTTAAATCTGACTTTGTAATCCTTTGCTTAGTGCATTTGAATTTATTTATTTTTTAAGTGGGTAAACGTAAGTTGCTCAGACAAGCTTCTTTGTAACTTCTCTGGGACTGAGGTTGTTGAGTCTCAAATGAAACCAGACATATTTAGTGTTTGGGAAGGCTAGAAAGCAGTTAGGAAGTAGAAGGAAGCATTCACCTTTTTCCTACAGCAAACCAAAGTTTTCTGACTTGTTCAGTGAAGTAGACGAAATATTTACTTCATTAAATAGTTCAAGATTTGGGAATTTTTTTCTGCTCCAAATCTGATCAACCCTCCCCAGGTTAAGATATCCATGACATGAAATTCTACAGAAAAATATATTTGGGAAACTTTAAATACTTATGATTGATTTTAGATTTCTAATTTTTTAACTGTTTTCTTATACTAAATATAGCATGACTTAGAAAAAAAATAGCAAAACTTTATATCAAAAAGGAAAGGGCAGTTTCTCTGTTCCAGAATATTAAAATATCTTGTGTTTTTTACTGGCATTGTTGAAATTCCTTCCCTTCCCCCAGGTTTCTTCTTCACATAACAACAGCAGTATCGCTTTTATCTTGATGGAAGGGCATATTCTTACAGAGTGCAATTCCATCAGCTTTCTCTGACCAGCATCAGTTGCCAACTTTGCTCCTCTGTGATTTATATTAGAAGAAAGGCTGAGGTTACCCCCCTATAATCCTCATTCTCTTCACATTGAATTGTTCCCCAGAAGAAGGTCAGACACAAGAGTGCTGTAAATTAGCACAGCTCCATTGAAAATCGTGTCACACCAGCTGAGGGTTTGGCTCAAAAGCTGCAGTTAGAGGAGTGTGTTTTTGCCTCCATAAAGGCTGAGACTGGCCTAGCCAACCTGATGGAGCAAGGCCTAAGAGGGGGGTCAGAATCAGTTGTTTTTCTTCTTGGTAATCTTCTAAAATCAAGCATGTTCTGATCTTTCCAGCTTGTTTGGGGAATCGAGGATGAGCCAGTGGTGGCGGAGGTGCTGGGCCAGTGGTCTCACCATGGTGCCAGGGCAGGCCTGGCACAGGCCCATGGATGAGCAGCTCCATCTCATCTCCCACACAGCCCCTGCGCTCTGAGCAGCCCTCTGTGCTCTCAGGGAGGAGACGCCTGTGAGCCCACACGCAACAGCCTCTGCCTTCTGTATGTGCTCTCCTGCTTATGGTAGAAAAGGGTGTGTTTAAGCCCTAAAGTCCATTGATAGGTGTCTACTGCTTCCACAGATCCGACTCTGTCCTCACCCACACGTGCTTTGCCTGAGGAGTTTCCAGGTTCTCAGCTGACACCTGGCCACACAAACAGTTCACTTATTGTTGTTCCATTGGAAGGGGCAAAAGATATTCTTATGAAAGGATTGGAGGAAAGTGGTAAACCTCTTGGATCATTCACATTGCCTGGAGAATTTCTTCCACAGTACATCCACAACATGATCCCCAGTTCTTCCTTTTTGCCTCTTTCCTCCATTCCAAAATTTTTGTACCTTCAGGTAATTGTTCATCTGTATGAATTTTAACAAAGGGGCAGAAATGTTCAATATTTTTCCCAGCCCACAAGCTGGCTGTGAATGCCAGGCCAAAAGAGTTTTCTCCTGAAGCAGGGCCTGGACAAACTGCCTGGGACACTTTCACATTAGATATTATATTTTGAGTAATTTTGCTATCTCTGAAAATATCCAGCCTCTTTTGAACCTTGTCATATGTGGAGAGCGAACAGGGGCACATGTTGATGGCAGAGATGCCCCTTTTTGTACAAAGCATTGTATGGAAATATCCCACATAAAGTTATGTGTCTCCAAACAATAATGTGGGGAAGGAAAAACCCCAGAGCCCAGGTGGGAGGCGTGGGTGAGAAGCTGCTCACTGCTGTGGTGTCCCACCTCGGCAAAAGAAGGCCAGAAGACTATACTGGGGAGAAAGAGAAATCCTGTGCACACACACAGCAGAGAAATGGTTATAATGAGACAGCCCTGGGATGACTGCACAAGTTTTTGGCTTCCCTCAGGGCCATCAAATAGTGAGTGCAAGCCTCTGGGGCCTTGTACAGCTGAGCTGAGATGAGAGGAATTTTTCAACACCCAAAGCTGGATCAAACCCTTCTTCCTGCCTCTAGTTCATAAAGCTTTTTAACTTTTGAAGGGGAGAAAAAGTGATCCCAGATGTACAGCCCTAATTACATACTTAGATGAAATTGGATTAAGGTGGCTGCTGCCTGTCCTTTTCCTCTGAAGATGTCTGGGACTGGTGAGGGACTCTGGGTTGCTGATGCTGGGGCACAGACCAGGGGGATCTGATCCAGCACTGCACTCAATAAAAGCTCCACCAAATGCTCCCTCTGACTCAGGACATGGCTCCTGATCATTAGGGACATTATCTTGATGATAGAAGACTCGCACTATTTTTCTAAAATTTGCCCTTCTCTCCGATAAAACTACATGTGGGCATGAAGGGAGCATCTGCAAGAATCTTCCCCCACCACCAAAAAAAACCCAGGGAGAAGTAACAGTAAGCAGGGCCCAATATGCACCGCTGCTTTTAATGTGCTTAACACATGTCTAGTTATTTTCATTTCCACTAAATCAGGCCAATGCTGTATATCTCTATCGTGCCTGCCTCGCACCCATGTGCAGCACATTCCACCCAGCACACGTGGAAGGCTTGGGAACTGCCTTTCCTAGCTGTGAGCTGAGGGGCAAGGCACTGCTGAGCTGCTTGGGGCTGTGAGGTTGCTGACAGCAGGAGGACATCCAGCCAGGCACATGGATCTGATGTGGGTCTGGTGAACAGGCAGTGTGGGGGTCTCCCTGCCCACTCACAGCCGGATGGCATTAGCAGGGCACAAATCAGTCTGCTCTGTGCTCCCTGTCTGAGCAGGATTTTCTCAAAATGAATATTTATGGTGTTTTCATATTTCAGATAAACCCCTTGAGTCTCATTACGTTGTTTGAATCCAAATGAGGCCGATGGCTGCGGCACAGTGCCCTACCACAAAAACCAACTCTTGCAAATCTGCCCCAGCGTATAGGGGTTTACAGCTAAGCCAGTACAGAGGCTTGAATGATCCTGTGGTCAATGCCAGACCAGCATGTTAATGGGCCCCCTATGGAAACATGGGCTGAGGTCCACAGCTTCAGGTAGGTGACTTCAGGGTCAGTTGTCACTTGTCAGTTCCTTGAACATAGAAATAACTTCTCTCACCTCCTAGTCCCTTGTTTGAATCTATATTTATATATTCTGTACCGAGGAAAGGTGAGACTTTGGCTCAGAGAAGCTATTGGTAGAATTGGATGTGTTGTGATTGCTTCTTAATATTGCTTCAGTGTCTGTTTTGAAGCTGTTCTAAGCACATAACTGCAAAAAAAATGCCTCATTGGAGAAAATTGCTAAAGCAGAGATAAAGACAGATGGGTGAATAGCTTTATTGAATCACAGTTTAAAGTTCACAGAATTAGGGTTAATTTTTTTTTTTTTTGAGTGGGTGGAGATCTAGTCTTGCAACCTGCAAAAGTTCATGGAACTTTAACCTGTAAACAGCTCCAAGTGAGATAAATTCAAGTCTTTGAAGGTTGCAGTGCCATCCGACATCCCTGTGGCAGCTGTGACTTCAAATAACCTTTTGTGGCAGGAACAATAATTCCCTTCTGGACAAATATTTTGTTGCATTGAAACTATTTGGCCAGCATAATACGGGACAAAAGATAGTCCTGAGAGCTTGACAGATAGCTGGTGGCAATAGAATAGTGATAGAAATTCAAGAGGTTCTGAGTTTCCAGAATTAAACAAAACAGTGCTGGAAGGGACCTTTGGAAATCATTTAGGACAGTGTTTTAAGCTTAGGATCAGGAGAACAACTGCTGGTCTGAAAGGCATTATGAGGCGTTTCACAAAACCATTGGGGGAAATAAACCTTCCTTCTTCCTGATATTCTCTGGCATCTGAGAAAGCAAGAAAATGCATTGGGCAGCATTACACTAAGCAAACTCTTAAAGGTCAGTCTAATTTGTATTTGGTTGGAAATGGGAACCACTGTGGCTCATGAACTTTTTTCTGTAAGTTTTGTTGAGCTAAAAGCCACCAATCCAGCCCAGTCTCTTGCCAGACTTTAACACCAGCCCACCCAGTCATTTCCTTTTGACCTTCCCAAGTAACTGTTGTGGCTCCCCTTTGTAAACCCTCTC
Source organism: Spizella passerina (assembly GCA_013401375.1). Lineage (NCBI taxonomy): Eukaryota > Metazoa > Chordata > Aves > Passeriformes > Passerellidae > Spizella > Spizella passerina. Next base: position 2,881 of record WBNQ01038707.1, on the reverse strand, counting down.
TGGATTCAGCTGCCTGTGAACTAAGGAGCAGAGCCCTGCTCTGATATGACACAGCTTCATAACCTTGATTCAGGCTGCTGAGGAAGAGCTGTGAGAATCTGTAGAGACATAGGAAATGTAAAATTACTGACAGAGAAGGCACTGTTGAGATGGGCTCATATGTTGCTCAAGGACTCATAGGGAAAGCACTACCATAAAACATAGGAAACTGTAAAGCACAAAAATACAAACCTCAAACAAACAAACAAACAAGCAAACAAACAAACCAGCAAAGAAAACCAAACCCCATGGAGGCTTGTGAGGAATTGCAGTGTCCTGTGTGGGGAAAGTGTTGTTGCTGTCAGTGAAGACAGGGGAAGATGACAATGGAGCAAGGAAGGGAGTTAGTTCCCAGGAGCTGCAGAGGCCAACCCAGCCTCTCCTGACTGGGTCTGCCTGGTCAGAAAGGACTCTGGGCGCCTTATTTTTGCACTTGGCACACTGATTTTTACCCTAGTGGATTATCAAACCCCAGCTATCTATTCTGTGAGCCAATAAAGGATTACGTCACACTCCTAAGCTGTGCATATTCTGCTGTGCCCAGAAGGCTGACCTCAAGAAGGGGCTGTCATGAGATGTCTCTATTTGATAGTAGGAGAAGAGGAAGTGACAGGTCTGATGGACTGTGCTCTCACTGGGCATGAAAGTTCAGCATCAGCCCCAGCACCCGGAGTGTGAGCTCTGGGAAGTGGGATATGTGGTGCCAGTGCTCTGCTGTCCATATGGCTCCCAGCCTCCGTGAGCAGAGCACAGGATAACTGTGAACACCCAGTGGATTTGTCAGAACTTCCCCACCTCAGAGGGGTGCATTGTGAAAATTAATCAGTTTGTGTTTGACTTTTTGGCTTGGCGCTCCCTCAATAACTTCTTTACACACAAACCCACAATAAACTAATTAGGCCTATTTCTTTGACAGGCTGTTAAAGAAGAAAGAGAAGAAGGATGCATCTCAACTGCTTGAAAGACAATATTGGATATATATGCCAACAAAAGGCATCAGTAGCTCTTTAAATTCCTTCATTCTGAAGCTGTGATGAACCGAAATAGCAAATGAATGGCTTCCAGAAATGATGGGATATAGTTCTTGTTGCTGTTTGGCTTGTGTTTCTCTTTAAGGGATAAGGAAAACTAGAGGAGAGGGAGAACTATGAAAGAATTAGTTTCAAAGAAAGGAAGTATGTTAAACATATTTTGAAATAACTTATTCATTTTGAAAAGTAGGGTAATGCAGGCTATGCTCACAGCTCAATTTATGTATATAAATATATATACATGTATATTGTGCAGAAAACAAAATATTTCCATCTGGAGCACTGAGTATTGTCTTGCACAAAAGGCTTCTACTTGAGTCATTAATAGTATATTTTATTAAAGGAA
>WBNQ01038703.1:0-15905 GCA_013401375.1 Spizella passerina | reverse complement strand
ATAACAGCAACAACAACAATAACCCAAAGAAGCAAGGTAGGAACTACTTATTGAGCTGCCATCAGATTAAAAAAAATTATTTTGCCTTGCCTTACCAATGAAAAATACATTGAAGCTGTTGGTAAGAAACCCTGAGCTTTTCAATGGAATTCTTGAATATTTGCTTTTTTTCCTATTTTAAATTTAAGACCTGAAACTTTTGTAGCACCAATTTGGAGAATTGTTTTCTGTATTCAAATGAACAACTTCTATTTAGATGAGATCTTTACTAAAGAATCCACTCCAGGCCAATTCAGCAATTCTGGCAATAGAAGTAATGTAAATGCAAAAACATCTAAACCAAATGCAGGAAAATAAACCTTTTAAACGGTGCTTGTTTCATTCAGAGAGCTGATTTAATGTGAAATCCTTTTGTTTTAAATAAGGCTTAAAGTTTCCTCTTGTTTATCATCTCAAACCAGCTTCAGCAACAGCTGGAAATTCTGAAAGTGAAAGCACATTTGCAGAACTTTTGTTTCCACATTCTCTACTCCTGTTCTAGGAAAAAATTTAAAAGTCTGCACCTCCATCTGAGTACCCCCAAATATGCATCCATTTGTAAAATTCAATTTATATTGCCAATACCATGGGATATTTAAAAGAAATAAAACACTTGCCTGTTTTTCTTAGTATTCCAAATAATTTCAAACCTCAATCACGTTATCATGCCCTGATGTACAAACAAGGCATCTCAGAAATGCAGTTTAAGTGCAAATGTTGGCATCTGGGAGTGACAACAGGGAAGAAAACCAGTGAGAGCCTTGCAGAACTTTAATGACTCCATGAAATAAATCCATCCCCTATCACTGGTTAACTCCAGGGAGACTGGAGCATTCATCATTAATTCAGTGTAAGAACTTTGTTATAGACATAATAACTGCTAGAAAGCAAATACATATTATATTTTTTTCCTAATCTTGAGGGAATGAGACCCTCTGCTGCAGCCTCTTCAAAATTTCTCCCTGAATAAGTTTAGAGAATACAGATAAACTCTGAGCAAATAAAGCAACCTTTTGCCCTCATGTACTTCTGTACTTGCTTATCTGCAGATTTCTCTGGGTGTAACTGAAAATAAAATTTGGGTTTCTTGGTTTTTTTTTACATTCATAGGTAGGATTCAAAATCAATCTAGCAACGTACCACATAATAACATGCTTCCATGAAGCTTAAAAACTGAGATTCAGCATAAAACACTGTAGCTGAAATACTGAAATACCACTGTAGGGAACAGCAACTCCAAGGAAAACACATTCGAGATGGAAGGATAAACTCCCAGTTTTATTTACTGTAGACATAAAAAGTCAGGACCTAAACCTATCATGAGGAAATATGTACATTATGAAAGGCAGTAAATAGAAGCGGCTGCATTTTTCCACAAGCCCCCATATTAGATAGCACCACAAAGCACCAGGTCCAGGTAGTAAAACCTGTTTTTCTGACCACCCCTTCTAGAAGATCTTGGTGTGAGTGTTAAAGCCTGTAATTAACATTTTTCTTTCCATAGTTCCTCTTTTTGGTGGAACAATCTGAGTCTTTTGGTAGGCTGACATCTCTCTCACAGCACCATGGGTGAGCTCACAGCAATATTCAAATCCTCCCCCAGCACAGGGAGTGAAAATGTTCCTCAGTCCGTTTGTACACAGATGGCACCTGAGTTCAAAGCCTCTCAAACTTCAGAATTGCTGCTACACGGCCACAAATACTAACAGCAGTTACACAACCTCTCAGTTCAATAAATCTAAACAAACACACAAGTACTATGGACTCCTCATGCAATATTATAACATAAAAAATCCCATTTTATGCAACGCGCTGTAATCACGCATTGTGTAAAAAGTTTAAGACGAGATCATAATTCTGGGCAGGACTGCTCTGTGCAAATATGAAATTCTCTGCAGAGTAAATGCTGAAACTCAGAGGGAAACACGAGATGAAAGAAGAAAATNTCTGGCAAAAGGGATTCTAAAATATGTCCCAATCTCATCTGTAAATGCTGAAACTCAGAGGGAAACTTGGAGGCAAACACGAGATGCAATGAGAAAACTTCCACTGCTCTGCCTCATCCTATAAATATATTCCATACAGCTGAAAGTATGACTGATGCAAATCACATATTTTGCATTGAACACACACAGGTGAGTTAGACAAATTGGAGCTGGAGGTCTAAAAAAATTCTAGGATTCTGGCAAAAGGGATTCTAAAATATGTCCCAATCTGATCTGTGATAAAGAGGAAAGACATCAATCCCCATGGAGCTCATGAAATTCCAGCAGCCTGTAAAGCAGCACGAAGGAGAATATTTTACAATGGCATAATAATAGCTGTGAGAAGACCAAAAGTAGAATCCATGCCTAATTGGAAGTCTAGAATAAACTAACACCAACTGCAAAGTCTGCACCAAAATGTTGGTGTTTCATTTGGAGCTGAAACATGTTAAAAAATTGATCACGTAAAAGGCAGATGAATATACTCCTCCTGTTACACTGGCATTTCTCACAAGTTTTAAAGAAAAATATGTAGGACTTAAGCTATAATACATACTCATGGTTATTTAATTTCAGGCATTTAGTCTCACAGGGCAAGCAGTAATTCCTTTAGAGCCGGAGCCTCAATTTTGAGCACGCTAAACCCACAGCCACGCAGGAATCCAGCAGTAATTGCAAGGGAGCAAACTGTACAGAGGACTGAACTTTTATCACTGCAAACCTGATCCTTCTGAGACAGCACATCCACCACTGACCTCAAGGAAGCTGGGATTTGGATCCATTTTTTAGATTCTATGCATCTCCCACGAAACCAAGAAGTTCCTTTGCTGTGTGGAGTGCTCTGTGTATTTTCTGTTGGGATATTACCTAATATTTATTATCCTGTGTTATCAGAAATTACACAGAGCCTTTCAGCACTGCTGAGATTAGCAGGAAGCCATTCCTACCAGAGGGTTAATCCCTTCCCTACACACACACACCCCCTATAAGCATGTCCAGAACCCCACAGGGATGTTCACCCCACGCAGTGCTGGACGTACATCCCCAGAGCTGCGGCACTTTGTGTTTTGTAAATTGCTAATTATCAACCAGCAGAGTAGACTTTGGGATTCANTTTTTCTGTCATAATGCTGATGAGAATCTATTACTACTGTCAGCATCATTTACTCTTGCAAGCATAAATGTACACACTGAAATTTTAAATTTCATTTTTTGCCTCAGCCTCACTCCTGCATTGTTTCTCCATTGCAAATGGGGAATTCTTTGCATTCTCACATCCCAGATCACACAGTATTGAGGACAGGGGCAATTATTCAATTATTTCATTTGAGTAAGAAGATGGCCCCAGTCTTGACTAGGCTGCTCGGTACTACTGCAACACAGGTAATTAAAAATATCTATATAGTTCATGTATCACGAATTTTAATTGGGNAGAGGAAAGACATCAATCCCCATGGAGCTCATGAAATTCCAGCAGCCTGTAAAGCAGCACGAAGGAGAATATTTTACAATGGCATAATAATAGCTGTGAGAAGACCAAAAGTAGAATCCATGCCTAATTGGAAGTCTAGAATAAACTAACACCAACTGCAAAGTCTGCACCAAAATGTTGGTGTTTCATTTGGAGCTGAAACATGTTAAAAAATTGATCACGTAAAAGGCAGATGAATATACTCCTCCTGTTACACTGGCATTTCTCACAAGTTTTAAAGAAAAATATGTAGGACTTAAGCTATAATACATACTCATGGTTATTTAATTTCAGGCATTTAGTCTCACAGGGCAAGCAGTAATTCCTTTAGAGCCGGAGCCTCAATTTTGAGCACGCTAAACCCACAGCCACGCAGGAATCCAGCAGTAATTGCAAGGGAGCAAACTGTACAGAGGACTGAACTTTTATCACTGCAAACCTGATCCTTCTGAGACAGCACATCCACCACTGACCTCAAGGAAGCTGGGATTTGGATCCATTTTTTAGATTCTATGCATCTCCCACGAAACCAAGAAGTTCCTTTGCTGTGTGGAGTGCTCTGTGTATTTTCTGTTGGGATATTACCTAATATTTATTATCCTGTGTTATCAGAAATTACACAGAGCCTTTCAGCACTGCTGAGATTAGCAGGAAGCCATTCCTACCAGAGGGTTAATCCCTTCCCTACACACACACACCCCCTATAAGCATGTCCAGAACCCCACAGGGATGTTCACCCCACGCAGTGCTGGACGTACATCCCCAGAGCTGCGGCACTTTGTGTTTTGTAAATTGCTAATTATCAACCAGCAGAGTAGACTTTGGGATTCAGAGACTTGAATTCATAGACTTTGTCCTGAATGTGCAGCCTGCATGGCATGGAGGAGATCTGCTTAGTCATGAGGAAAGGGGGTGGCTTATGCAAGTCCACAGAGCATCTCCTGCTAGTCCATTCCAGAAACTCACAGCCTGGCTCTGGAGCTGCTCCTTCTCCTCCCCTGTCCAAGGGGGATATTCCCCTCTCTCCAGGGAAAGCTTCAAAACTGCCAACTAAAGAAAAGAGGATACTGCTTAGAAGTTGAGGTGTTTTTTTGCTGCAAATTTGGAGGTTTATTACACAAACCCCTAACTTTTTCTGTCATAATGCTGATGAGAATCTATTACTACTGTCAGCATCATTTACTCTTGCAAGCATAAATGTACACACTGAAATTTTAAATTTCATTTTTTGCCTCAGCCTCACTCCTGCATTGTTTCTCCATTGCAAATGGGGAATTCTTTGCATTCTCACATCCCAGATCACACAGTATTGAGGACAGGGGCAATTATTCAATTATTTCATTTGAGTAAGAAGATGGCCCCAGTCTTGACTAGGCTGCTCGGTACTACTGCAACACAGGTAATTAAAAATATCTATATAGTTCATGTATCACGAATTTTAATTGGGGAATGATGTCATTGTTTAGTTCAGTTCTATAGAGTGGTTTATGAGAGGGCAAACAGGCCAAATAATATAATGGAAGGTGTGGGTGGAGTGGGAGAAAAATGTGAACATCATCAAATTGACTTCAGTTCTGCGAAAGTTTCCGGATAGGAAGACTGCAGAATAGGCCTTGCTTCATTTTTTTTTCTCCCCGCTCTAAATTTAAAGAGCAAAACTCCATGACAGATTTATTATAATTTGCCCTGCAGTGTGAGGAGAGCTGACAACTTTGTAGCAGGAGGAAGAGGGCAGCGCATGCTGCAGCAGAAGAGCTGATGCTGAAGTAGAAACTTAATGTTTCCTATGGTTGCCACATTTATTTTCTCCTTCCCATTTCCTTATACCTGCAAGACCTGGGAGTATCCCAAGCCCACTCACCACAGGGCTGAGTACCAGGGTGATCATTTGCAATGCAGCATTTTCTGCATTGTCCCTGGTACCTGAGAGCAGCACCACTGGCAAAAGGTGGATTATCCTACATTTAAAACAAAGCACAACAGGAAAAGCTCCCTGGGCTCTTCCCTTTGTGGAAAATAAAAAGTGGAAGGGGGAAGAGACAAAAGAAATAGAAAAGGTTTATTATTTAATGCAGGAATCGATGTTTCATATTCCTGAGAATCCGAAGACAAATCTTACGGCTTTTCCATTTTTCATTCTGCCTTGGAAAAGATTCCACAGGGAAAAAGACAGGGGAAGGAGGAGATTTTTCCCCAAGTAAATGGAGTCCTTTAAATTGTAAATTACCTCCTTTAACTTGTCCTGTTATTGGGAACCCCCAAGTTCTGTCTGAGGCGTGAGGAGTAGGACTGAGTGCATCAATGTTCTCTTGCTTTGGATTGTTTCTAACTCTTCCTCTTGTTAGTTCACAAAAAGTGACCTGGCACACAAAGAACATCTGGCATAAAGTACCTGAAAACCAGATCCTGCTGTTAAAAACTAGACACCATTATGGAAATACAGAGTGAAATAATTAGCACTCATCACCTAATATCATGCTGGATTTAACAAACATATTAATGATTAAAAAATGAAACCAGCAGCAGTAACTAATGGAAAGTGTTGTGTCCATGACTTCAGAAGCCTCATGGAGAATTTGTAATTGTAGGATGATTCCTCTTGAGTAACTGCACTGGAAACTTTTACTGCGTGGCAGAGAAGGACATGGGAACAATCCTCGTGAAAAAGCTTGTAAAAGAAACTCAGGTTCTCAATATCAAACACACACAGTTAGTGATTCACAATTAGCCTACTAAAAAGGGCTAGGAAAGATCTTCAACTCCACTCTGAGCAGATTACATTTTTAAAAAAACCTGAAGAGGGCCTCACCAATCAAGGTGAAAAAAAGCATTAATTTCACTTTTCATTATTTGATCTGGCTTTGTACAAGACAAAGTTTTCATTCCACTTTTAAATTTTTCTTGTTTTTACAATAAAATCGTTTTCAAAATTCATTTTATTAGCCATTGCTATAAGGAGGAAATTACACTAAAAATGATTCAATCAGTGCCTAAATGTATTTTATTGACTTAGAAATGGACTTATGGTTATTTAAAAAAGCCCACAAAACAGTCAGATTCAGAAGCACTGTTGATAAGGGGTGCATTTATCAGTCCCACAAGGAAGGTTAAAAGGCATAGCTTTGATATCCTTCAATTAAATTCTAATATTTCACCGCCTTCGTTTCAGATTCGTTACATGGAACACAAATTTATATCAGGAAAAAAATTAGTTGTATATTCTGTATTATAATGGATGTTTCATGGAATGCTGATGTTAAATACATTGTATTATCCAGGAATTTGGCATTTCTAAGAAACACAGACCATCCTAAGGCTGTTTAGAAGTACAGAATCTCTGAACCACTACAAGTTAGTGAGATATTTTACAAAACTGATGCCTAAGAACATTCAAATTCAAAAGCTGTCTGTGTAAAAATGCCTTTATATTATATTTCTGATTGGTTATCATTCAAAGTCAGTGCCAACTATTTTTTTCAGCTCTCTCTCCCCTTGACAAGCCCATGCTTATATTGTGCCACATGCCTTAACACACTGCTAGGAGTGATTTCTTGTAATCTCATAATTAAATCTCTGAGCAATTTTTGCAGCAATTTTTTTTTTGTGACAGCCAAAGTGAATAATGATGTCAAACACATCACTTGATGCACCCAATTCTGATATTAACAAGAGCACACCATGTGAAACTTCCTTTCAAAGGAGAGCACTCAGTATCATATGCCACGATTGCTTGGTGTACACTGGGAATTTTTGGTTAACTAGTAACAAATCATAGTAACCTTTCAAAAGGTAAATTACTTATTAAATGATAGGCTTATTGCTACCAGAAAATAGATATTTTAAAATGGAACATTGTAACAGTGTTCTACAGCAAAAGCTTGTTCATAGATGGGGCAGCAGTCACGAATACAAATCCAAACCCCTGGTTATTTCAAGGAGAATTAAAACTGATTTAAAGGAATCTAAATTCCACAGGACATCCAGAAATTGATAATTCCCTGAGCTTTTGATCACAATAAATACCAGCCTTACATCACTGATATTAATAACGCATCCCTGTTAAGTCAGCATAGTATTGTCGTGTGTACACAGGGCCACAAAGTTACAACACCACAGGAACTTGCACTCTCTAGCTGCAGAATCCCCTGGGGAGAAATGACACCAGGAAGATTACAAAACGCTCCTGCGAACCTGAGGCATGCCATCAAGACACAATATATTTCAACATAGCATCTCAGTTGTTGCAGGCTGTGAGAGGCTCCCCGACTTTCTGCGATTGGGAAATTGAAGGAAAGAGGGGAAAAAAAAAAAAAAAAAAAAAAAGAGGAACGAGCTGTTCATTCATTACGAGAGCAGCCAGGTGAGCCCAGCAGTGCCCTGGCGGTGCTTCCCCCGCGGGCGGCAGGGATGGAGGGCGCGCAGCGGATCCATCCATCCATCCATTCCTCCATCCATGCATCCATCCTGCCCATCACCGCCTCACCTCAGCGGGGCGGCCCCGAGCATCCCCCGCTGCCGCCGTGCCGGACCCGCTGCTGCAGCACCATGGACACAGCGCCCGGGCCGTCCCGGCCGCAGCGCCGGGAGCGCACCTGGAGCGCGGCCGGGGCGCTCCGGGCACCGCATCCCGCCGGGGCTCCGCCAGCGAGCGCTCCGCTCTTCCCGCTCCGAGGGGCCCGGCCCGCCCGGCCGGCACACCGAGCATCCATCCCCGGCGGCCCCGGGCTCCGCGCCCTGCCCGCCCCGACCCCCCTCAGCCCCGCAGCCCCGGCGGCCCTGCCCGCCCAGCCCGCGGTGCCCTCACGGCCCGCGGCTCCCTCAGCCCCACGCTGCCCGCGCCGCCCCTCACCTCGGGGCCGGTCCCCGCAGCCGCACGGAGCTGGCGCTGTCAGTTCTCCGCGGGAGCAGCCGTTCCCTTCCAGCGGGATAAACTCCCCCGCTCGGCCCGGCCTCCCGGGCAGGGCCCGCCTCCCCCCGGCGCCGCCTCCGCCGGCCCACGGCGATCGGGGCTGGCAGCGAGCGGGGCCGGGCCGGGAACGGGCCGGGCTGGGAACGGGGATGGGAACGGGGACAGGGATGGCGATGGGGACCGGGGGATGGCGAGGAAGAGCGGGACGGGACAGGCAGCGGGCAGTGAGGAGGACAAGGAGGATGAGGACGAGGAGGAGGCGGCTCTTTCCTCGCTGTCCCCTCGGGCCGTTCTGCGCCCGGCCCGGCCCGGCCCGCGCAGCGCAACCGGCCGCGTGGAGCCGAGGGCAGAGCGCGGCCCCGCAGCGCAGCTGGAGTTTGATCTCTGCTCCCTGTAATCTCCCGTAACTGAAAATTCACTTTTTCCGCCTGCCGGCTGCTTTCTCTTTTGCCTTGCCATGCTGCAGCCGGCTCCGCTCCGCGCTGCGCGGTTTGCTTTGGCCGGCTCGCCTCGCATCAGGCTGTGTCCTGCTGTGACAGGAGTAAAGGCTTTTCTGACAAGGTTCTTAGCAGTAACGGAGGTAAAGCAAATTCTTTTAACTTTTTTTTTTTTTCTTTTTTTTTTTTTTTTCGCTTGAGATTATCTGTGGGCGCTCTTCCCCCATGCCAGGAATGCAGAGCCGAGCGGTATAGGCTGTGCTCGGTACCTCTTTCCAGAGGCAGCAAGCCCCAACAAGCCTGTCACCTCCTCTATCTCAGCCTCTGAGGCTTTGAAAAAGAAGTTAGATGTGGAAAAAAAGGCATAAGATCAACAGGCTTTAAGAGAGTCATCCTGGAACTCGAGGTGCCCCGGGATACAACAGTTTATCTTGAAAAACTCCTGATCCCTTGGACATCACTGCAAGGTTGAGAGGATCCCAAATTTGCCTCATTATGTCTCTTAGTCATCAAGAGTTTTGAAAGAGAGCCCACATTTGCTTTATTATTTGTATACTGAAGGCAATTTATAGATTAGGGTTGAACACGTCAAAATACCTGGACTACCTACAGATACTAACTTTGCCTCCAGCCTTTTGTTTATGAGAACAATCTCTCTGTCTGCAGAGGCTTGAAGCCTTGTGTTAATTTTTATGAGAATTATCTGTCTATTTGTATAGGCTTGAGGTGTTACCTCTGCCTTGACAGATCAAGGATTTTTTTTTTTTCAATTCCTGCTTTTTCCCTTTCATCTGAAATTTTTTTAGCCTTGGAAATGTGGAAATATTTTTTTAAGTGGTTCTTTTTTATTGTTTGGGTTGGGTATTTGAAAAATTATTTTAACATACTGCAGTAATAACCTATTCCAGTAATACCCTGGCTCAGAATTAGAAGCCAGGTCCTGAAAACAAGTAAAACAAACCCTCAGAATTACCATGGATGAACAAAGAGGCAAATGTGGGTAAAACAGTCTTAACAAAGAGATTTTAAATACCTTGGTTATTAATATTTCTACCACTTTACAGCAATAGCAGAGGTAGAGTTTCAATAGAAAGTTAAAAGAAGAAGGATCTGAGCTGGACCCTCGCAGAGTCCTGATTTATCCCTGGTGAGAGCAGAACTGCTGCTCTGCTGCTGGAGAATTCCCATTTAGTTTAAGTGTCTGAGAAAAGGGGATCCCTCCCCAAAATCAAGGTTTTAACCTGCAAACTCTTTCAAACTCCCTGCAACTGGAGGCATTCCAAAAATTGGCAGGTATTGATAACATCCAGTGGGGACTGGGCAGCCCTGCTTTGAGCCCAGGTTTTAATAAAGGCAGAAATACAAAGCACAGTTTGGATTTTAATTAAATGGCACGGGTGAGACAGATATCTCTGTCAGTCCAGAGAAATCAGCCAAACACAGCTTTCACAGAAATGTTACAAATACACTCTCAGTCTGTTTCTGTTCTAAGCATTTTTTTCTTTAGCAAGTTCATCTTTTGAACTGAACTCGTTAAATATAAAGCAAAACCAGAGTGATAACTTATGTAAAAATTAGATTTTGTAAATATGCATCTTGGCAGACTGAGATAGGAAAGGAAAAGATTACTTAATCTGATTTCCTGCTTAACACGAATTTTTAGGTAGGATTTGATATCCTATTAAATGTTTCTTTTGGACAGGTAATCTTAATTTGAAGAATGAAGAGATGAGGAACCCATACATTTTCTCTGGTAATTAAATGTATGCCTTATTTATAATTTTAATTAATCTGTTTTTTTTGGTTTTTTGTTTTTCTTAACAGAGTGTGTTTTTTTCAGAAAAAGCCAATCATTTCTGTATTGGTAAAGAAATAAAACAGGCTACAAATGTATTATCTGTTCTGTAATCAAGTTGCTTTATACAGTAATGAAGTGGTCATAATAAAGACATTTATCAGTTTCTGGTAAGTTTTTGTTTGCATTGTTTGGCTGTGCAGTTTTTGATGATCCAGACTTTCTCCCCTGCTTATCTGAGAGGATTCCTGAGTTTGGCTGGGAGCTCTGGGAGTTATGAAACAAGAATGAAATGTCAGGCTCAGGCCTTGCTGAACCATGGGCAGCTCTCCCCTAAGTTCAAAGACAAGCAGAAAAGACTCTCTCAGCATCAGTTCTGGTTTTAGAATTAGAAGATAATTTGCCTTCACACAAGATCAATTATACTCTGTTTTTTATTGGGTATAAAAGCATTAGTTAATTCTTTTCATGTGAAAGAATTGCATTTTAAACTCACTTTAATCAGCCCGTTTTTCAGGGTGAGTCTTTTTGAAGCATTTATTGCATCTGAAAAAAAAATATTATTTCTGCTTGCAGTTATTACTGACTGACTGTACATTATGTGTTTCAATTATTCAGAAAATTTGAAGTAGATTAAATTGAATCATGTGGCAAAAATAGTTCTCAATGAGATGAGAAACTGAAATGAGGACTTTGTGGAATCTCCAGATGGATCAGGGTGTTAGCAATGACAAAATAACCTCCCCTGAGTGGTTTCATTTCTCTTTCCCATCTTGGTGAAGGAATTTCTGTGCAACAATTCCTAAGGAATTCCAGGTAGGCATTTATGGTTAGAAAAACTAATTTATTGGAGGTGATGCTGTGATTTCTACAATATTTTGAACACGCTGGCAACCTTGCAAGGATTTCTGCCCTTCCCCATCACTGCAAAGACACAAATTCCATATTTTATTGACTTTTTATGTTTCCCCTGGGTTTGTGCTCAGTCTCTGGGTGCATTAGTCAAGTTTAAAACCACCCCTCATGCAGTGTGTCCCATCCTGGTGCTCTGGGATGCAGTGGAGAAGTAGCCAAACTTTTAACATCTAGAGGGCAATCTCCTGCTCTGAGAGTGCAGCCAGAAATCTGACAGCCTCAACAGCAAGCCCTGATTGTGCAAAATGCATTGCTTTAAAGGAATGGAGTTTCAATAAGTTAAAAATGTCCTGTATTGCTGCCTTTTTTTAAAGTTACACCATGTTCTGTCTCTTGGGTACTGCAATATTTTAATTCATATATCTGGTGTCCTTTTATTGATAAAAAGCATATCTTATTTGCCTCAGCATATCTCATTCTGTCTTAACTGGCAGTTTTTGGTCTGGGAAGGCATTGTTTTTAAAAAGCAAGTCATAATATCACAGCACACTCCTATCTGCAGCTTGCACACTCTTTTCTTGCAGGGAATTCCGAGTTTCAGCTGCTATCAGTGGCATTTTACACAGATACATGGCAAAAGCTGGGGTGTAAAGAGCATTCCTTGGGCAGAGGAGAGTGCTGGGTGAGTTTCTGCTGGGATCCAGCAGGAGGGAGAGCAGCAGGCACGGTGCAGATTTTGCACAGATAACTGCAGAGCGGGTCAAAACAAGAACCCCTTCGAAATGAGCTCCTCTGCCTGAACTTCCAGGCTGGGATAAAAGAGAGCAAAATCCAACCCATGCCTCCTTTAAATTCACTAGAGCCAAGATCACACCAGCCTGCCTACCTCTAATTTTAATGGTTTTCTTCCTCACCTTCAGTCTCCCCCCAGCTCTTTGATTTCTTCTTGGAGGGAATAACTTTCTCCCTAGGACTGCCTGCTCTTCTCTAGAGGGATATGATATTGCTGTTCCAGTCCCATTCTGATTAAATGGGCCCAAACTGCACTTCACTGGCAGCTGGCAGGCAAAAGAAAATATAGAAATAAGGAGCTCAAGCACAAACTGATGTGTCAGATGTGTTAATCCATCCAAAATTCGTTTCTGAAGGAATCCTTTTAAAGCAACCAAAAGGTCGTTTTGAGCCTCATTTAAAACCAGTTTATCCGAATTTCTTGGCTGATTGAGCTGAGACAGATTTATGAATGTAACCTAACTTCAGAAATCCAGATTTCTACAATTATACATGCTTAGACATCTGAAATGAGGAGCTGATGCAACCAGGGCTCAGGGTTGTGCTAATCTGAGATGGGAAGGAGGTGGCTGGGTTGTGGTTAAAGCATGGGACTGAGCTGCTGAGAGGTCTTGCTTCTATTCCTGGTTGTGTCACTGACTTCCTGTGGGTCACTGCAGTCACTGAGCTCTGTCTCATTTTACTCATTTATAAAAAAGAAATAATATTGCATTGCTAAAGCACTGCGAGACAAGTCCCTGCTGTCTGTACCATTGTTTTATGCTCATAAAAGAAATTTGTGTCAGCAGATCACAACCACATTCCTAAAGTAACTCATTTTGGAAAATTTGCTGTCTTATACAGCAATTCAATGGTTTCAGTAAAGACTAAAACCTCAAAAATACAAATTTTAACTTAAAATGTCTCGAGAACTTTTCTTCCAGGTTCCAATGAAATATTTGTTCATGAAGAGGATTGTGTTTTCCTTGTAAGAGTATGAGAAAAGTATTCACTCCCTCATAATTGTGAAAAAATAATTAATCCCCCACCACTGTTTCTTTCAGAGAACTGCTCATGTTACTCACATACAAAATAGAAATAATATTGCATTGCTAAAGCACTGTGAGCCAAGTCATTGCTGTCTATACAATTATTTTATGCTCATAATTTGTGTAATTGTATCAGCAGATCACAACTATATTCCTAAAGTTATAGGAATATACTTAGTTATAAAGCTATATTCCCAAATTTATAGGAATATATCTAGTTATAAGGCTATATTCCCAAATTTATAGGAATATATCTAGTTATAAAGCTATATTCCTAAATTTATAGGAATATATCTAGTTATACAGCTGTATTCCTAAGTTTATAGGAATGTATATAGTTATAAAGCTATATTCACAAATTTATAGAAATATATATAGTTATAAAGCTATATTCCTAAATTTATAGGAATATATCTCATTATAAAGCTATATTCACAAATTTTTAGGAATATATATCTAGTTATAAAGCTACATTCCTAAAGTAACTCCTGTGGATAATTTGCTGTCTTACACAGCAAGTCAATGATTCCAGTAAAGACTAAAAACTCCAAAGTGCAAACTTTTACTCAGAATACCTGGAGAACTTTGCCTCCAGATTGCAATCAGACATTTGCTCACGAGGAGGATTTTGTTTTCCTTGTCAGAGTATGAGAAAGGTACTCACTCCCTCATAATTGTGAAAAAATAATTAATCCCCCCCCTCCCATTGTTTCTTTTGGAGGACTGCTTGAAGATCTCTTGGTACTTCCATTTCCTATAACCTTTGTCCTGCTTTATAGTTTTTATACATTGTTGTGATGGAGTTAATTTGAAGCACTATTTTTAAACCCCCTGCTTTTTACATATTTTCCCCAAATCTCCAGGGTGCTGGGATGGACGTAGGAAATGCTGCCTGCCCATGAAATGCTGATGATGCTGTAGAGCAGCAGTTCTCACTGCAGCTCCTCAGTCCCAGGGAAATCCTGCAATGGGGAGCATCTCCTCCTCCTGAAGAGCAGTTCTCAGCATTCCTGTCATGGATCTCTCATTCCCACCACCACAATTTGCATTTCTGCTGCAAAGAGGTTCTAAACCAAGGAAATCAGGGTCTCTTTCAAATGTCCTGTGTATCAGATTTATTGACTTAAATGCTTAAAGATATTTTGGAATTATTTAGGGTGGGTATAGGTGACAAAGACTGAAACAGAAGTAGATGACATTCAGATTATCCTATAGGTTTAATGATGTCTGCTGAAATGCCTTCATTAAAGTAAATGGGTTGCATGGCTTTTGATAAAAGACCAAAGATTGAATAGAGCAGTTTCTTGATTGTTTTTGTAATTAATATACATTATTATATCACTGAGTATCCTGAAACAATGTCATTTTAGTCCTGTCAGTTCTGAAAGGATCACAATAAATTGTGAGCATCCTTTTCTTACAGCTCACAAATTGTGCTGCAGAGGCTTCTTTACCACAGGTGTTGTGAGCTGACAAAATAAACACCAAACTCTGCTTTCTGATTTATCCAGGCAGGAGTGGGAGATCCAGACAGAACTCAGTGAAAAATCACCCCAATATTTATTCATTTTATCCATTCCCAGGGTTGTTTTGTGTAAATGCACTCAGATGCTGAACCCAAAGGCCTCAGATGAGATTTTAAAAAGTGTAATAAATATCTCCTTACTCCATGATTAAACCTTCATCATAAAAATGTGCAGGGAATTCTGCTGGGCAGAGAAACAGTGAGTTTAATCCTTACTTGAATTATGCTTTGCAGAAGTACAAGAAAACAGAATATGGCCAGGCAAAGCAGCTTGAAATAGGTGTTACATTAAAGGCATCATGTTCCAGCCATGCAAATTGTTCTCCTGCTTTGTCTGCTCCCCTGCTCAACTGACTCTTGGTATTCTTTCAAATAAGTCATTATTTTCATTTAAGATCTGAAGACTCCTAAAAACTAAAGTTAATAACTGGTTGTTAGGCTGTGCTGAGCATTAGAGGATGCCAGGTAACTTGAGCAGTGAATCAGGGGCTATTTTGGGGAGAAAAATATTACAATAATTTTCAGGAAATAACCTTTTTGTTCCAAAACAGCTGTCATTGAACACTATTATATCTACAACAATTAAAATTATCTTTGGTAACTTTTAGTATTTGGCACTGCTCCATCATTGTTCAGTTAAATATTTTTCAAGTGTTTTAGGACTTCTGCCCACTGTGTGCCTGAAACCCTTCGTCATCACTGGAGAAGCTCCTGGGTTTGTCATGTTTTGCTCTCTCAGGATATCTGACAATTTCTGTGGAGGTTTTTTTGGCCATTCTATAGCAGCAGCCCTTCTGCTGACTCAACCTGAGCTCTATAGAATTTGCCTTTTCATGTCAAGGGTTGAATGCCAAAAAAGTTTTTAAAATGAGAAAAAAAAAGTGCTAGCTAACATATAAAGTGAATTAGGAAGCATGTGCAAACATCCTGGTGAATTTAAATAGCTGGTTGGATCAGAAATGGAGGAAAAATAACACTGGGTCAGGAACAACACACAAAGCAGCCAGAAACTTGGTATTTCTAATTTGGGATATAAATACTCCCTGCTGAAAATTTCTTTGTTACAAGA
>WBNQ01038701.1:0-10013 GCA_013401375.1 Spizella passerina | reverse complement strand
TTGTGTTCTCAAAGACTTGGCACCATGTCCACTTTGTTCCTCCTCAGGCGTGCATCTCTTGGATCTGCCAGTGTGCCTGGTTAATGCTGCTGTGCAGGGAAGCAGCAAAGGTCACTGTTCATCCTCCAGTACCTGCACAGTTTCAAAAAACTGATAATCAAGTGCACCTGTCACAGCCCAGACTGAGGGCAGAAAAGCAGTTGTTTTTTCTCAGCCATCTGCTTGCCATGGGAGCTGTTGGTCAGTTGGGATCTAGCAGGGAAAAAAAATAGCAAGACTGCATGTCTGAAAATATAGTCAAGAAGTAGGCAATGAAGGTTCACCAACACTGCTTCTTTTGGTTTCTTGTACAAATGTGTTTGTAGTTCTTTGTGGATATCTGAGGCAGAGAATAGGTGCAGGAACTGAATAAAAATGTGAATATTTATTGCTGATCTGTTACTTGTGTTGAAAATCACACACTTTTGACATGGGTTGTTGACCTCAGTAAGCCTTGATGTTGAATTCAGGCTGGTTAACTCTATACTCTACTAAGTATATCATTCCACCTTTATCCAGAGCCAAAGGATTCAGCAGCCACACAGTTGTTTCGGGTTTTCTGCTTGAATATCAGAGGGATGTGTGTCCCAAACATGTGTGGGGAGGGGGATATATGCAATGGTCATCTGGGAAGTTGAATTGGTAGAATTGTTGGATCTGTGCTTTAGTTTCCTCTGGATTGCTTTTTAGCTTCTCAGTTAGCTGTTTTCCATGTAAATACAGATTAATTTGAGGGAACTCATGGAAAAGCTCCAGTATGACCCAATCTCTATGTGACTGGGCAGGAAATGTACTGTGTCTTTCATTTGGCACTTGTGAGATCACGCCAAGAATCTTCTGTCAAGTTTGGGTGTTCATACTTAAAGCAGGATGTTGGAGTCAAAGAGACTTCAGAGAAGAACTCTAAGAATGAATAAGGGCTGAAAATAGCTCCTGAGGGAGAAATTCTAAGAGCTCAATATGTTAAATATTATCAAAGAGAAAGGAGGGGAGGGACTTGATTGCAGTGCTAAAGTGTGTGCCTTGTGAACTGAATTTCTGTGATAAAGCAGAAAATGATGGGATATCAAGATCCTGTGGATAAAGTATAAGCCAGACACATTTGCAGTAGAAAATAAGAACTGCATCTTCAGCAAGAGGGTAATTTATTGCACATAATGGTAGGATATTCATCGAAGGAAAATTTTAATTCAAATACAGTGTTATTCCTTTAAGATGTACCTAAGTGAAACTTAATTGAGGGCACGTGTCCATGTGCTATACAAGTCACAGCAGATGATCAAAGTATTTTTTCCTGTATCTAAATACTGGCATCTACATAAAAAGACAATCATAAAATATGGTTAGCCCAGGAGACTGTTGAAATTAGAACAGAACTGATGGATAACTGAAGACTTTTAGATGTCTAAAATGCCTGGAAATGATGAATCACAGAATAGTTAGAGTTGGGAGAGATGTCTGGAAATTCTATAGTCCAACCCCCAAAACAAAGAATTCTTAAACAAGAATTTGTTTTAACTGTACTGAAGGTTGAAAAATTGGGTTGGCTAACAATTCCTTAGCAATGCAAAGATGTCATTACACTCAATTTCTGCATTAGGAGGTCTTGGCCATTTTAAATACTAAATTAATGTGCCAGTTGCTAAGATTCCTTACAGGTTTTCATGAAAGTACTGTGGAAATTAAGGAGGTTGAAGTTCAGAATCTGAAAGAATGGTGAAATTAAAAAAAAACCAACCAAATCCTGCCGTCATTGAGTAAGTTTCATAGAAGAGAACACTTGGGCTGCTATGGAAAACTGCTGAATACAACAGGGTGGTAACAGAGCATACTGTGTGTGTGTGGGAATTATTGGAGGGTTTGCAAGGAGGGATTTGTAGATCCTGCAGAGATTTGGGGGAAATCTGTGTTGTAATGCATTATCTCCTGCAGTGAAGAGCCAGCAGGAATGTTCTGAGGTTTTTCCTGTGCTCAGTTTTACATGCCTTTAGCAGTCAATGCTTTCAGGTCTTAGGCTTAGTGGAATTGTAGGCAGCTGTGCTGGTTTTGCTGGGGATAGAGTTAATTTTCTTCCTAGTAGCTGGAACAGGGCTGTGCTGTGGATTTGTGCTGGAAATGGTGTTGATAATAACGGGATGTTTTGGTTAGCTCTGAGTAGTGCTTGCACAGAGCCAAGGCCCTTTCTGCTCCTCACCCCACCAGTGAGGGGGCTGGGGATGCACAAGGAGTTGGGAGGGTCAGAGTTGGAGATAGCTGATACCAGTGACCCTGGGAATATTCCAGACTAAGTGAGCATAAAGCAGGGAAGCAGAAAATTGGACATTTGGAATGATGGCACTTATTTTCCCAAGTCATTTTTAGGTGTGATGGATCCAGGCTTTCCTGGGGCTGCCCATGGGGAGTGGGGAACAAATTCCATGTTTGGTTTTGCTTTCATGCACAGCTTTTACTTCACCTGTTAAACTGGCTTTATCTCAGCCCATGGCTTTTCTCNTGTTTTAGCTTCTCAGTTAGCTGTTTTCCATGTAAATACAGATTAATTTGAGAGAACTTGTGGAAAAGCTCCAGTATGACCCAATCTCTGTGTGACTGGGCAGGAAATGTACTGTGTCTTTCATTTGGCACTTGTGAGATCACACCAAGAATCTTCTGTCAAGTTTGGGTGTTCATACTTAAAGCAGGATGTTGGAGTCAAAGAGACTTCAGAGAAGAACTCTAAGAATGAATAAGGGCTGAAAATAGCTCCTGAGGGAGAAATTCTAAGAGCTCAATATGTTAAATATTATCAAAGAGAAAGGAGGGGAGGGACTTGATTGCAGTGCTAAAGTGTGTGCCTTGTGAACTGAATTTCTGTGATAAAGCAGAAAATGATGGGATATCAAGATCCTGTGGATAAAGTATAAGCCAGACACATTTGCAGTAGAAAATAAGAACTGCATCTTCAGCAAGAGGGTAATTTATTGCACATAATGGTAGGATATTCATCGAAGGAAAATTTTAATTCAAATACAGTGTTATTCCTTTAAGATGTACCTAAGTGAAACTTAATTGAGGGCACGTGTCCATGTGCTATACAAGTCACAGCAGATGATCAAAGTGTTTTTTCCTGTATCTAAATACTGGCATCTACATAAAAAGACAATCATAAAATATGGTTAGCCCAGGAGACTGTTGAAATTAGAACAGAACTGATGGATAACTGAAGACTTTTAGATGTCTAAAATGCCTGGAAATGATGAATCACAGAATAGTTAGAGTTGGGAGAGATGTCTGGAAATTCTATAGTCCAACCCCCAAAACAAAGAATTCTTAAACAAGAATTTGTTTTAACTGTACTGAAGGTTGAAAAATTGGGTTGGCTAACAATTCCTTAGCAATGCAAAGATGTCATTACACTCAATTTCTGCATTAGGAGGTCTTGGCCATTTTAAATACTAAATTAATGTGCCAGTTGCTAAGATTCCTTACAGGTTTTCATGAAAGTACTGTGGAAATTAAGGAGGTTGAAGTTCAGGATCTGAAAGAATGGTGAAATTACAAAAAAAAAACCAACCAAATCCTGCCGTCATTGAGTAAGTTTCATAGAAGAGAACACTTGGGCTGCTATGGAAAACTGCTGAATACAACAGGGTGGTAACAGAACATACTGTGTGTGTGTGTGAATTATTGGAGGGTTTGCAAGGAGGGATTTGTAGATCCTGCAGAGATTTGGGGAAAATCTGTGTTGTAATGCATTATCTCCTGCAGTGAAGAGCCAGCAGGAATGTTCTGAGGTTTTTCCTGTGCTCAGTTTTACATGCCTTTAGCAGTCAATGCTTTCAGGTCTTAGGCTTAGTGGAATTGTAGGCAGCTGTGCTGGTTTTGCTGGGGATAGAGTTAATTTTCTTCCTAGTAGCTGGAACAGGGCTGTGCTTTGGATTTGTGCTGGAAATGGTGTTGATAATAACGGGATGTTTTGGTTAGCTCTGAGTAGTGCTTGCACAGAGCCAAGGCCCTTTCTGCTCCTCACCCCACCAGTGAGGGGGCTGGGGATGCACAAGGAGTTGGGAGGGTCAGAGTTGGAGATAGCTGATACCAGTGACCCTGGGAATATTCCAGACTAGGTGAGCATAAAGCAGGGAAGCAGAAAAGGGGACATTTGGAGTGATGGCACTTATTTTCCCAAGTCATTTTTAGGTGTGATGGATCCAGGCTTTCCTGGGGCTGCCCATGGGGAGTGGGGAACAAATTCCATGTTTGGTTTTGCTTTCATGCACAGCTTTTACTTCACCTGTTAAACTGGCTTTATCTCAGCCCATGGCTTTTCTCACTTTTCTGATTTTCTCCCACTTCTCACAGCGGGAGAGTGGCTGTGTGGGGCTGGGTTGGACCCCCTTGCTGGGGGTTAAACTGTGACAGCAGCATGAGGAGAAATCAAAGAATGGAACATCAAAATAGCAAACCTCCCTTTGACACAGTTTGACAGGATGAGCAGAAGTCAAGCTGCAGCACAAGTCAAATAAGATATGCCTGTCTTGTATAAACTCTTCAGCTTTATGGAGAACATGTCAGGAATCAGCCTTCAATATGATCAGAGATCATCAAAATAAATGGAAAGGGCCAAGCTAAGAGCACATCACTCAGTGAAACCAGTCTTTTTTCTTAAATCCCAGAGGATACTGAAGCAATGACCAGGGGATTGATTAGGGAGCGGGGTTTGGTGAACCAAATCATGTATATGATGAGGACCAGCTGGTTATAAAACTGCAGCAAATTACAGCAGGAAAAGTCTGCAGCTGGAAGGATTTTTGAGTGTCTGAAGGTGATTGTGCTTCTTGTCTCAAGGGATTATGTGCAAGTATCCAGAAAGTTTCATGATACGTGCTGAAGGGAGAGCTGGATATTTGTTGTATTGCTCAATGTAAGTGTTGGAAAAAGCTGAAAAAGTGGAGGTTTTGGGGCTCAGTCCACAAATTTTAAGCCACTGAGTTTGATTGCACACTTCCTTACAAATGTTTAACAGCTTAGAAACAGCTGGATGATGGATGATTCTGAAGGCTGCAATTACAGAAAAACCTGCAGCAGTGAGTGTGCAAGACAGAGATGTTTGACCATGTGTTGTTTTTCTCCTTACTAATAGCAGAAACTAATTCATAGGTGAATTCATACTTTCCTTCAGGACTGTTTTTTGTTATTATTCTTTTTAGGCATTTATTTTTATGTTCCAAGTATTCTGTAAATGTTCTGCATTTATTTTATATTTCTGTTCATGCTGGAGATTACCTAATTACCTAAATTTGTTTTAAGCTTTGTCTTTGCAATTGTGGTAAAAATTTAACTTTCATAAAACATAAGATTTTTTTTTCTTTGTGCACTGACTTAGGCTGTTAATATGTGTGATATAAGGTGTCACGGGCCAAGTTTATGGTTTAAAAAGATTAACTTTAGTAAAACTGTAATGTAGAGTGATGGGTGAGAAATTTTTTAAAAAAGCTAATTATTTGCAGAAAGCCATGTGTATACTGACAATTTCCAAGTAGACTTGGATGTATTTATCTGCCCATTATAGTTCTTATTTTACAGATGAATATGCTAAGTGCTATTCAGAATTATTTGGCCATATGTTCCTGTTTTTATGGAACTTCATTTTGCGGGCTCTTTATATAAATAAAATTTTCTCTTCAGGATGGACTACACTAGGAGAGAGAGAAAATAATGTTATTTCAAATGTTATACCTTTTGCAGAAGAGCAGATGGTGTTTGTATGTGGGGCTTCGAGGAAGTTTTACACTTTGAAACTACTGCTTTATTCCAGATAGCCTGAGAGAAATGTGGTTTTAGCTCCTGTGGAGCACCCCAGGTTGTGTCAGAGCTGATGCCAGTTCAGGTTGTGTCACAGCTGATGTCAGCTGTGTGTTCTAATGCCAGCAAAGATGTGGGTTACACTGACCCACACCCTTTGTCACTGTATTTGTATAATGTGGATTGTTCCCAAGTGCAGGCCGGAGTTGCTTGTCTAAAGTTTATTTTGTGCAGTACTTTGGTAAGAGTGGTCCTGAGTGAGGTGACACTGAATGATCTCGAGTTTCTGCATCTTTATTTGTGCCTTTTAAGACTTGACTCTTCCAGTTTTCAATTTCCAGCTTTGGAAGCTGTTGGGGATCAGTGCCCTGGTGACACAGGTCAGCTCCTTCTGCACCTTTGGACAGCTCACCACCACCACAGCTGGTTCTCTGCAGTCAATTTGATGCTTCATTGGCACTAAATGGGATCCAAAATCCCCTGGGAAAAAACAGTAGGCAGTTGATGAATTTTCCTAGTTGTCTTTTAATATGAAATTTGAAATCCACTGGTCATGCCAATCGTGAGAAAAAATGAACTTGTTAGTAAAGTCTCAGAGGAACTTTTAGGTGGGTGCTGCAGGCTGCATTGACACATTAAATTATTAAACATGGCTTTTTACAAATGTGTTCCAAGACATTTACATCTATGAATCACAAACATCACGCTGGGTGAGACTAAAGGCAGGGATTTATGTTGTTTTGCTGTCCACATTAGTTAATTGTTTTTCACTATTCCCTTGCTTAGTTGTTGGGGATTTTTATGACAATATTTGGGCACGTTAAGAAGCGTATTTTCCTCATGGTGATTTGCTTCAAATAACTTTGTTTTAGTACTATTTTGGTAGGAACAAATCCGTATGGGCTCTGGCACAGAAATAATGTCTTGCATGAATATTTGAAATGTAATCAGAGAGCAGCAGAAAATACTGAACTGCTGTAGATGCACACCTTGTATCTACAACAAATAAAGCATTATGTTGGGGGCTTAGAGAGTTTTGTAATCTTCCTGTTGACACTGCAGTTGTTGTGGGAGCCACTGCTGCCTGAAGGAGCTCCCTGTGAGGGGGAAACTGAAACCTTGGGGGTCACCTGTGTGCAAAAATGGAATGTACTGTGCCTCTGGCTCTAGCCTCTGTCTGAGGCTGAGCTATGGAAGCCTAATAAAATATTAGCAGATTTACTAATTTAGAGGACTCTGACAATACCTGTGGAAGAAAATAATGGTTTGATCAGGCTCTTGCTTGCTTTAACTATTAAAGAAGTTGTGCCCTCATCCCCATTCTGTAAGAGAGTCACTGCAGCCATGCATTAAGGGGGAAAAACCTAAAAGTTTTGATTAGACAGGGAAGATACTTAGATGATGACAGAAACATGCCTCTGGAATTTTTATTTCAGTAGTGAGATGTTGCATTACTGCATATTTTTACTGTATCAACTGAGAATAAAGCCTATCCAGTATTATTTATATAAGTGCTTCCACAAGAGAGGCAGTGCTGGGATACTCACAGCCTGGTCTTGTTTTCAGACCCAAGTGTTGGCCCAGAGATGATGTGTGAGCCTGTGCTCAGCATTTTCAGTGCTCTGTGGTTATTCAGCCTCTCTGAGCTGCAGATAAGTTTGCAGAAGTATCCAGTGTTCTCCTGGGATGGGATGGGAACAAATGCAAAGATATTTTTAAGTCAAAGTGAATTCTTGTTTTCTTACAGCTAATCACATGTATTAGATGCTTGATGAGTTTCTGCTGTCTGGAAAACAGATACAACATGGGCAAATATGTCTGGCACAAGCCACATGGTTTGATTTTTTGTCTTCATGGAAGGAGGAGGAGAAAATGCATGTAGAGAGCAAAGAGGCTGTGGAGAATGGGGTGCTTCCAGGGAAAAATAAAAATTACTTCTCTATCCTGGTCAATTACTAGCCTATGCAGTTAATAAAGAGCTTTTCTTGATTGCCAAGTTGTGGTTTCTTTTCACTTGCTTCATCCACCTACTTGTAATGCTTTGAAAATGACTATTTTGGGATGTGTTCTCTTGCTTTCATCCTTAGTCAAAAAAGGGTTTTTTCCCCTCATGTTTCCTAACAGCTGTTTTTCATAAGTGTGTGGATAAATACTGATTTCCCCTGTGGTCTAGCTGGCTTTTCTGCACTGTTAATACTCCACCACAGCAAAAAGTGATTCTGTATCCACTCTTCATTCTTGGTGTGTTTTGTATGCCAGCAATTAAGTGTAGATTTTGAAGCTGAGTGGGTGATTAACTCTGAAAGTGTAAATTCACTCAATTTGCATGTGTGTTTTACATGGGTTTCACTATCTAACCAATTCTTGAGAACACTTCAGTTTTTCTAGAGCAAAACATGTCTCCTCTGCAGGAGAAAAAAAAAACCAAAATAGATTTCAAGTATTTTTTNCCATGTTTTCATATGTGTAGCAGTTACACCCTGATGTACAGAGACAATAAAGAGTTTATTTATATATGTGCAGTCTTGGTCAGCTAGGCTTGTGGCTTCTGAGTTTGTAAATAGTTTCCAGAAAGGCTGTAGGAAATATTTATAGGAATTTTTCTGATCTGAGGTGTATTAAAGGAAGTGTGTATTTCTTGGGAAATAGCAAGTTTGAAGAATTATGGAATCGTTATTTCAAGTTATGTGCCAGTAACCTGAGACAGTTTCCCTTTTGAAAAATGTTTTGGTTTTCTCTTGCACACTCCAGGACTGAAATGTGTTTGTTTTCTGGCTGCTGGTGGATCGGGGCGTGCTGGAGCTGTCTGTGTGTCAGAGCAGAGGCACTGACAGCCCCTGCCAGGGTGGGGTGAAACTCTCGGTGTTCTCCAGCCCTCCTTCCACTAAAAGACTTGTGTTCCCATACTTGAAAGGAATGGAAAAAACATTAGTAAATATCAAATTATAGTTGAATTGTTGCTACTTCCTAAGGCAGAATTTTTTTGTTTGCTGTATTTTGCCCATCAATGAGAAACTTGAAAAAAATCTTGTGAGAAGCAGAAGTGTGTTTTTGAAACAAAGTACTGATGTATAAGGACTACTTTGTGCTCTTTGTTTTTCTTTTTTTTTTTCCTTATAGAATAAGATATCTTTCTAGATCTAAATTCTTCTAATCTCTTAAGTGGCAAAGCCTCAGTAATTTTTTCCTTTTTCTAGCAGGTACCGTGTGATTCAGTTTTGAAGTCAAATTCCTTCTGTGTTTAATGGAGACATTTCTTTTTCTTTATGTTGCTGGAAAGGAGTTAAGTAATGACCCTTCCTAGAAAGATGAGATAGAAGTGTTACCAAAAAAAGAAAAAAAATTTTCGTGACCTTTAGTGCATATTTTTTTAAGTATTGGTTCAAAAGTCTGAATATCCCTGATGTCCTGAGAAGGCATAAAAGTGTCAGTGTAAGAAATGTATCAAAGTAATTTGGTTTTTCAGGATTGAAATAAATGTGATTTAAAGGGAAACTGTCAAGATACTTAGATCTTAAACTACTTTAGTGGGAATTTGATTTTTATTCTGTTAGAGGCTTGCCTTTACACTGTTGATTCTAGAATAAATTAACTAAAAGCTGTAGAGAAACTTCAAAGATTATTATTACAGTGCTCTGTAGGGAATATTAATCCATTTATTGTTTATCTCTTGCCTTGGAGGAATTCCTTGTAGAAACTTTTACTCAATTATCTTGTGCAATGTGCAGTGTTCTTACCTGCTATGTGAATGTTGAAATGATTGACTGACACAAAGTTCTGCTGGTTTGTGAGGAAAAGTGGCGTGGCAAAAGAACAGAATTTTCTTTGAAACTGTGTAGAGGAAATTGCCTTGCAGTGATATGAGATGTGCCTCACAATCTGCCTTAAAATGCACACTGACCCTTTTTCTGATATGGGGTGGGAACTTGGGTAGATATTTCTCAAATAAAAAGCAATCTGGAAATGGATTAAACCTGAATAATTATTCACTGATGGGAATCTAGATATAGGAGCTTCTGTATGCACCCAGAAGTTCCTGAATGTACAGAAGCTAATATAAATATTACCTCAGTCTTTCCTGGTAATCTTTTCTCAATCTAGGCTTTGCTTAAAACCTAATTTCTGACAGTCTATAGGCACTGACTATAACATGCAGGCCAGTGTGTGTGATTTCTGTTTCAGAGCATTTTTTT
>WBNQ01038697.1:9884-37088 GCA_013401375.1 Spizella passerina | reverse complement strand
AATTCTAGCCTCTCCTCACTCTTCAGAGCACTTTATCTCCCCAGGATTATTCTTCTCCCATCTACCCCTACATTAGTTACTAGTATTCCTATATCCATTTTCACTTATGTCTCTTTTTTAGAGTAAGACAATTTTTGTTACCAGCCTTTAAGCCTTTCTAAAATCCTAAATATGACATATAAATATTGACTCTGTCTTAATTTGGGTCAGTAAAGCCACTGGCTTAGTCTTTCTCTGCATCAGATACATCCATGTAGGGCTTACAAAGTTGAGAGATAAGCATTACATATTTTTACAGATGCCAGTCCAATATGCAGCAGCAGGTCATTAGTAAGGATTTCCAGATCTCTGTGTACAAATACTGCACACAAGCACCTTGTACATGCCAAGGCATTAACTGTTACCTGCAGAGATAAAGCTCCGGAGTCAAAGAAATGTGCTTAAAAATTTATATGCTATCTTTGAATATAATACTAATTACATGAAAGATGAATTTACTTTTAAACTTTGATAATCATAAAGATTTAAGTCAGACCTCTATTCTCTGACTTAGTACTCAAAAGACAAAATACACTTACTCAACCTTAATCACATAACACTAGAATTCTTTCTTCAGGCATCACTCCACAATTTTTTTCCTAGCATGAAAACCAGTTCTGATTTCACTTTCTTTTATTTTCACATGTACCTTCTACTTAATTTATCCCAAGTTTCCTTGGTCTAGGTATGCTTTATGCTCTCATATACATGTGTTCAGCCTTTTTCTACTTCTAGGATACCTTCCTGCATTAAGCAGAGCCAGAGCTAAAAATCAGCTGAAACAGCTTTGAATGCAATTAATCTTTTAACCAGCGTATCACAGGCTTTTGGGGACCAAAAAAAAGAAATGCTCCTCACTTTTAAGTGATGTTCTAAGGACCTGTTCACACAGGAACTGACTTCTAAGAAAGATGCAAATGTCAGGGGAGTGCTGTCCTGAACAGATTTCTCTTGTGAGCACTTCTGTACTGAAATGAAAATGTTCACATACTGAGCTGAGCAGTTTCCCTTGCAGGTAAACTCCAAGTGAGCTTCCCCAGGTGCAGGTCCTAAGCTTCCTGGTAAGTTGATCATGTTTTCTGGGTGGCTCATTTTTATTACAAATGCACAAGATCAAATAAACACCAACACTTTGGAGGAGCAGACTACATTAAACAGAGCCCCAGCAGATGAAGCCATGCCCTGACAGAGCACAGCTTCTTGTCAGATTAATTCCAGCATCACAGGCAGCACAGGAGGGGCTGAGCCTTCCCCTCTGCTGCTCACTCCCTGTGCATCCACCCAATAGTCCAGGGCTGAGGTTTGTGTCCAAATCCGGATCAGAGCTCTCCTTGTGCAAAGATGCCTCCAAAGTGGAGGGCAGGAACAAGGGAGCCTAGAAAGGGGAAATCTCTCAGGCGTCTCATGAAGTGACAGCCTCACACCTGCTATCCATGCGGTCCCCCAATCTGATGTGTCCTACAAAACCCACCAAAAGAAATTCATTTCTTTTCAGACCCTCTAAAAGCACAGTTATTTTTATTAACCTTCATTAATATGCATTTCAAATCCATTCTTGGCTATAATAATTTGTTTTTTGAGGTCCTTTCCTTTAGACCCACAAACAACCAGGTCTTTAAAGAAAACACCATAGATATTCACTTAAATATAATAATTGGCTCTAAAATTCGAGATTGTCCTTTCCCAAATCAGAGATGAAGGGAATCATTTACAAGTTGGAAAATTGCTGAAGCAGTTGCTGAAAGGCCTAGCAAGGAAGACTAGGAAAACACTTGTCTCTCAATTATTAGTTGTGGTTTAATACTAGAATATTTTATGCCACCTTAGACTGATTTTTTTCACTTTTCATAAATGCATTCACCTCAGTTTCCTGAATGGGATCTTTTTACTTCATAGCTTCAAACATTCAACAATTTGTGCAAAATTGTGTCTTTCTACTTGATGTTCTCTGGTGTCTAGTTTTTAAAAAGGCTTAAGTAAATTTGTATTTTTGGTCTAATATTCTAAAAACTTTCTTTCATCTGCTTTCTCTGTATTCCATATGCTTTTCTCAATACAAAGATCACTAACAAGCTAAGGCATGAATTTGATGTGTGTTTCCCAGATACAATTAAACTAACAGCCTCCAAGAAATCATATTAAATAACACAGGGCCCTAAGGGCTTAATATATTTAAAAAATCCAAAAGACTTTTCATATTTACAAATATATTCTCCTGTTATTTTTGAACAAGTATCTACTTACTGTGCATAATCTATAATTTGTGCTACTAATAGAATGCCAGAGAAATGTGGAANCAGAGAGTGCTGCAGCGAGGAAAAAAAAGCTGAGTAGTTTCAAATGGAAACTTCTACAATCAAGAAAATTCTCCCATCATTGAAATACAAATGTTGATTTTTCAATTTCACATTCTAGTGTTACCAAAAAAAAAAAGACATTTTTATGAAGTCCTATAACCTTACCTTGGAGACTCTTTTTTGTCTTTCCACTTGAATTTTTGTTATGTTTTATATTTATGTTTTTGTAAGTTAACAGCAAATTACAAAAACATATAAACATAAATACAACATTCAGTTATGATACATGTGTTCTATGTTCCTGTCACTTCCCAATCACTTTTGATGATTTTCTTTCCAAACAATAAGTATAAAAAAAATCATTTCTGCTTCAGAAGTGCCACTCATGTGGAACTAAACTAAATCAAACAACAATTAACAATATGTTAATGAACTAAGCCAGAAGTTTAATGGAGATGAGAAAAGCATTTCTAGCAGTTATAGTGAGGGGATTATCTTAAACAAAAGCTTCCTGCAGCTAAATACATCACATAAACAATAAATTCCAGGTTTTTATTACAAAAATTGATTGTTATTTGCAATAATTGGCAAATTTACCAAAAGGCAGAGACTAGAAATGGAGCATTTCCTGCTACAGATAAATTGGAAACTTATTCATCTCATAAAAAGTGGAGCATGGCAACCATAAAACACAGGGGGTTTGGCAAGTGATCACCACACCTGGTATTATTTTAATAGGCAAAATCCTAGCAGAAGGTATAGTTGTTTCAAGCTGAAGATAATGAAATACCAGCTTCAGAGAGACCACAAGACAACAAGAAATGAGTTCTCACGTTATGAGATAAAAATATACCTGATATTCAAAAAACCAGGTGGTTAATACGTCTTAAGTAGGTATATATCTTGTTAGCATAAATCCTGTTAACATTAATCTCCATTTTCATATACACATTTTAGCTCCCCCTCACTTGCTGAATTGAATTCTACAATTATTTACATGGAGAAGTATTAGGCAAAGGAAGGTTAGGTTAGAAATCTGCAGAAATAATTATGAATATTTCTTCATCCTCCACAAATTCTTTGAATAGTGTTTAATACTAAAACTGAAAAAGAAGCCTAACACAAAAAGTTATTTAGCTAAGAAATAGTTAGCTCAGACAATTACTGCATTGATTACTGTTTTGAGCTCCTCATTACAGTTCCTCACCATTGATTCTCTACATGTCTCAAGAGGAGCCAGCAGTGGTGTCCCCAGCACACAAATGTGGGTGACACCTGTCTGGACAGGTTTGTTGTTTGTTGTCTGGAATTCAGAGGGGAAATGAAATTCACCCTTGCTCCAATGGCAGCTTCACCCACTGCTGCAAGATGCAAACTCTGTGTGTGACACAAGTAGGGAAAGGACTTTGGCAGCACCTGTGACCATTCCTGGCCACCACCAACATTCTGAATTTCACTACCAGATAGACACAAGCTCATCTGGGTACATCAGTTTTGCTGCACTCCCAAAAGATCTTTGATGTCCAAATAACATTTTTTCTTGCTGAAGACAAAACAATTTCAGCCATTTTACAGCTGCCATTTATATCATCTACCTTGTTTATTAATGGTTGTAATTCTGCTTAGAACTCTTTGTAAATGTTTTTCCTAATGTAGTCAACTCATTTTTCTGGCATAGACTTTTCTGTTTGTCTATTGTCCATATGTTCATCAAACCCAAAATATAATTGACTGCAAGCTTATTTGCATGGCTTCCCATCTGTCCCTGTCAAGTAAACTTTGTTTTATTATTTACTAATGGAAAATTAACCTTCTGTGCTCTTGAAAAATGAATCAGTCACCTCCATTATGTAATTTATTGTCCTATTGAATTTTTAAGGCAGATACCCCTATGCAAAGGAGGGTCCTATCAGCAAATATTGAGGAAGGAGAAAAAGAACATAGGAACAGCACTGGCCTGCACAACAGTTTCTACTTCCTTAGAGTTGATTCAATTTTTGTCTTTGTCTAGACCCTCCACAAGATACTTCATTATCATTCTGTAATTCAAACTAAAAATAAATAAATTTATAACATATAGAGGAATTGCAATGTCATGGTATTATAAAGTCATTCCTGGAATGATGCCACAGTTCATCTGGTTAATAAGTATGAAGACCTGATTTCTTCCAATGCACATATATTTAATAGATAAAATCTTGTTCCTACTAGCACTTAACACATACCAAAATTAGATTTATAAATGAAAAGTGAAATTAACTTCAGATTGCTTTATAATTATGCAGCAAGTAGGATTTGCTTAATTTAGACCATGCACACCAATTGCAGCCATAACCCCAATTCCACAGCCTCTGAGTGCACCCAAGACATCAGTTGTGCCACATGCAGATAGAAAGCAGAAGGATATCATTCCCCAAAGGAAAAAGCAGGATCTATAATTCATCTTTGCATATAAAGAGGAAAAACCTCTTTAAGAGTGAGGGAAACCCATAGTAACAAACAAGGAGGGTAGGAAGGTGCAGCATGTGTGAGCAATCCTCATTCACTCAGCTGGCAGGGAACAGCTTTCACCAGCAACAAAGGTTGATAAGTTTGGCTTCAGCACTCTTGTACAGCTCTGTCTTGTGCCAAAATTGAACATAAAAAAGAAACTGGAGAAGTGCCTGGGAACAAAAATTCACTTCCCTGAGGTTTCTGAAAACTAACATGGTGTAGAGCTGGGATCTCCATTATTGCACAGGTGCTGCCATGCAAAGGCGTTTAAAAAGCAGCAGCCCAGAAACAATGTGGTGTGAGGTGTTATACACCATGTCCCTGGCAGCAGGGCCAGATTCAAACATTGCAAAACTGCTTTGGCAATGAGATTGCAAAGCACGTGAGCACTGCCTGAGAGCATGCACAAATATTTATCCTATCTACACAAATGGGATCAGCAACCTTTATGGTTGAAGGATATTTCTTTACACCAAGCAGAAATAATCAATTAAGCTTTTAATTAATTCCCAAACAGCAAGACTTACTGGTGCATTTACTTAGCTCAGAGGCAGATGATGTCTAGGTCTTGTTACTGCCCCTCATATGCTACTGTGGTTAAAAACAGAAGTTTTTCCCCAAGGCTGGTTTGCACTGCAGGGGTGTCTCCAAGCAAAGCTGGAAAAATGTACTACCTGTTTCAGCTGAGCAAAAGACCCACAAAAAATGAATCCACACAGACACTCCCCAAACAGCATCAATACACATTTTCCTGCCATAAGATCAACCCAAGTTTGTTATGACACAGGAGCTAACTAGCATTGCTTTTGACTGATTTTGTAGCTTAGGTCAGACTCTCAAGTAATCGGGCTCTGTTTTCAATCAAGAGCTTTGGACTTAACTAAAGAAACACGTAAATGTATTTGGATACAAACAGGAAAAGGACATATGTACATAAATAGGTATATAAAAACATATATATATAAATACACATATATGTATATTTGTGTGTATATATATGTGTGTATATATAATACATATGTACACACACAGACACCAGTTTGACTCACTATTGATAGAAGTCCATGTGAGAAAATGCTGAGGATTCAGATGCTCATTGCCAGAAACTAAAGAGTAATTTGTCCCCTCATCTGTCCTTTCTGTGTGTCACAGAGAAGGAGAGGAGCCCTCTCCCACCATTTTAGGCTTGTTCTGGCACAACTGGACTGGGATGCAAACACCAAAGTGGCTTACTTGGAAAACTTATCTGACCATGCTTTGTAAAGTGACATTGTCCTTTTCTACTCCCCCTTCCCAAAGGGCCCTGGGAAGAGGAAGGCAGAATTGGTGGCCTGACTCTGCCACTTTGTGCCCCAGGAAGAGAAGCAGGAGGGGCAGGGCTCAGCAGTGACACTTCTTTGCACAGAGCAGCCCAGGTTACCAGTGTATTGTGCATTGTGCATTTCCTCAGTCTTCCAAAAGTTAGAATTTGAACTTAGCTAAGTATTTCTTGGATTTGAGTATGTATTTGCAATATATGGTGTAGAAAATAAATGTGAAATGAAATAAAGAAATTATTGTAGACACCTTGGACAGGTATACCTTCTACTTTCAAATAAATACAGCTCTCATATTTCTGTGGGAGTCCTGCGTGAATAACAACCAAATAAAATCTTTGCAATCTACCTTTATGTGTTCTTATACATTACAACTCATAAATATGCAATATGAACACAAAATATCCTCAGAGAGACTACAACCACCCAGGAAAAAAAAAAAACCACAGAAATGTTATAGCTTCTCTTATGTAATTTTTAAAAGCTACAGTGTTGTTGGCATACTTGTCTACCACTTCAGACATTCAATTAGAATACACCTCTTGCATTATTCCCAGATTTTGCAAACCTTCTCCTTTGAAATACAGGGTGCTGCAAATGGAAGTTTTTATGGATGCTGAACACACACCTGAACACAAATTAAAATAAAGGCATCCTATGGCCAGCAGTACCCAGGCAGTGGCCTTGCTTCCAGCAGCATCCTGAGCTCCTTTGCCAGGGCTGTCCCAGACTTCAGGTCCCTGAGTGACACAATCCAGCTCGTTGCCATCTCTGGGCACTGCTGTGCGGTTTGATGCTGTGCCTGCAGGCTGATCTGTGCTCTGTGAGGCTCTGAGGCAGGGCAGAGCAGCCCCTGCTCGGTGCAGGTGTCACAGCCAGGTCCCTGCACAGCTGCAGCTGCTCCAGTGCTCAGAGGCCAGGCTCAATCCCAGCTGATGGTGGAACCCAGGCAGCTGCACCCCAGGCAATCAGCACCTTGCACACACTGAGCTAAAGCTGGAGCTGCTAAAGCCAGCGTGAAAGAGTCTGCAGGATTAGATGTGCAGACTACTTAGCAAGATTTCCTTAGCCACAACAGACTGAAAATAAAAATCATGAAGTGATAAATTCCTCAGGATGCTGCTCTAATCAGCAGGGTTTACATAAGCGTGTCCTACCTGCAAACTGCACTCAAACATGGAATTATTTAATCAAAAGGAAATTTAAGTGCTTGAAAGGAAATAAAGGTTTTATTATCTGCAGGCAATTGTTCACTTGTAGTGTTCTCGTTCATTGTCTGGGGGAACTGAGGTGATTCATGAATATATTCTGCTGTCACTTCCACTGCAGATACAAGTTAACCACTGAAATATCAGAACAATTTTTACTTTGGTTCTGCTTAACTGAACCATCTTCTGTCATTGTAAAACATTAATTGCCCAAGGACAATCAATTAAAAACTAAATTAAAATCAGACATCAAAATTTCCATGTCCAAGACTCATTTTTGTCATGTTAAAGGTGATGGAAGTTCATTGAAGCCCAATAGTAAGGTGAGGAAAATTAGGTCCTGCAAAAATGATGAACAAAAAAAGTTTAGGAAATATGTGGGGTTTAGTTACTATTACAGCACAAGCAGCCCAAAAATCAGCTGAAAGTATTCTATAACAACAACCGAAAAACCCACCAAACAACAACAACAAAAAAGAAAGTCTACTGAAAAATAAATAAAAGGAATTCGTGTAGGATTTAATGGAGGATTATTTTAAACAACACATTGACAGAAGTTTGGTGGAGTTCTTTTATTTGATTTTTCTTTTGATTGTAAATTCACCTTTGTTGCAAAGCTCTTGCTCCAGAGTAGGAATGACCATTATGTACCTGTTGCTCAAGACTGACAAAATAACAATTTATGATCTTTTGCTCACCATATCCAATTCCAGTATAGAGCAGGAAAAGTCAAGAAATTCTCACATATTCCACATCCTTTAGATGAAAACAAAAATAGAACACAAGTCTGCAAAGCCTTATCTTATTGAATTAATATTGACTCAAAGGTAAATTCAATGTACTCCATTATTTACTTCTGTATAGATTATATTTATGCTATACTTTCAACATCCTGATTTTTGTCAAGTCATTGTTTGCTGACATACTTGATTTAGGTGAGATTTTGACTCTGAAATGATTACATAATCATTGGCCTCCTTTCACAGTCCATTATGTTAACCCAAATCTGCAAAAACACGATTATTTCAGTCTTCAAGCAGTTCAGAGACATTAAATATTCAAAAGTTTCCCTTTTAGCTGCTGAGTGACTCTTGAATAACCATTAAAAAAAAAAAAAACACCATCTAATAGATGCAATTGTAAAAAAAATTCACTGGCATATGCAGACATTGCTTTATTTCACACTCAGTTGTTACCCTCTTTTGGCAGCGACAAAGGGACAAAAGGAAGGGAAAATGAAGCACCTGAACTCTGCTATCATAGCACAGATGTTGGACCCAGTGAACGGTGCAGATCAGGTCAAGTGTGCCCTGTCTGTGGTGCCCCCAGAGAGTGCCTGGCATATCTGAAGCTGCAGGGGCAGAGGTTGCTGTGTGTAGCAGCGTGACCTACATTTAAGGTGCACATACCCTTTACATTTTCAGTAAACCAGTAACCTGCAATTAACATTTCAAATGCAAAATGTACTGCAGAAGGGTGGTGCTGTTCAACCTACTCTGTCACAAGCAATCAGCATTTCCCAGTCCTTACACCACCAAGGCACATGCATAAAACATATTTCTTTATCTGTTAGCATCCTCAGATTTCTGGCACTTGCTATGTCTAGCATCACACTGACAAACTGAGGCTCCTTTGACCACACAAGCATAAACAAACATAACAAAAAAAAACAGCTGTATGAACACAAAGGCCTTGTGGAGAGAAAATATACAGGTGTAAACAACAGAAAATTTATAGAGCGTGCATGGAGAGGCAAGGTTGAATTCTTCAAACCACTGGGAGCACTCCCCTTACTCCACCTGCAGCACTGAAAGATCAGACCCTAGCCAAATACTTGCCCTGTGTTATGTAAGGTTGTGGTTTTGGAGTAGAGCTGACAGAACTGCTTCGCCTTTTTCATGGACCAGCTCCTCAATTGTGACTTCTGGCACAACCAGAAGAGGAGGTAAACCAGAGACACCTCAAAATCAAGTCAGGAAACAGCCTGTTCTTATCTCCCCCTGGTATCAGAGAGCTTAATCCATTTGGGCAGGATTCTGTTTATTTGCTATAGATGAAGCAATGGTTACCTGACTGCCTGTAGAACTGAAAAGAGAGAATCTGACTTCCAGGCAAGGTTTGCCATCTCCTTGTCACACACCTGCTCCCCACAAACCTGACTGCGAGTGCTCACAGGGACTCAGGCAGTTCTGCAGGTATTTGGAGCTATGGCAGGTGCCAGCTGCTCCCAGTGTCTCAGGCTGGCAGCCTGTGGCCAGTCCCTGAGACACCCCAGCTAGGAAGGAAACAGGGCTGGGAGCACAAGCTGAAAAGTACTGATGTAACACATAAGGAAAAATGAATAGAACCACAAAGACAACTAATTGAAACTAATTCAAACTAACTGAAAAGCCTTAAATCCCTTGAAATGCATTTGAAGATTTATTTAAAGAAACCAAATGTAAAGACAATTTGAAAGCAGTCACCAGTGCTAGCAATATAAGAAAATAATATCACTATTTGTTGCATTGAAGACTTCTGGAAGTAATTTTACTGTGATAGCACCATTGAATGCTCTGTAGAAGTGTGTTAAAATTGGGCTGTTAAATGTTTGGATGTTCACATTTATACAACATTCTGTGAAGATCCTAGGAAGGCTGAAGAAATGATACACTTTAGAGACAACACATAAAAAAATATATCCATGAAGTTCAGCAGTGGCTTGGCAGCTAAGAAGAACACAAAACAAAAACAATCACCAAAAAGTAACCAGATAATTGAAAGTAGGCCTAGTTGAAACATTACCCAGAGGATCTGTGCTATTTTTTTGATTTCTGTGACAAATCACAAGTGACCAGTTGCTCCAGAATAAAACAGGACACTGGGTCAGATCCTGATTTTAGTGAGAAGCACTGACTCCAGCCCCAAAATTGAGACATTGAGGTGAAATACTTTGTGTTTCCCAGGTATTTTAGCTTGGAGAACCAGTGAGTTGCTGACCAGGAGACAGAGATGCAACAATTCTCAGCTTTGATGCAATTTGCTGCATCATCTACATCACCGGATGTGCACTAGAGTGAAAGAGTTGCATCAAAACCAAACATTGACCATCTATCACACACAAACATCAAATTTAGAAATCATCATGAAAAGTGTAGGCACAGTGTATGATCCAAGAAACCAGGCAGGCATGAAACTAAAATATGGAGAAAAGC
This sequence comes from Spizella passerina, assembly GCA_013401375.1. Classification (NCBI taxonomy): domain Eukaryota; kingdom Metazoa; phylum Chordata; class Aves; order Passeriformes; family Passerellidae; genus Spizella; species Spizella passerina. The sequence goes on along the minus strand of WBNQ01038697.1, from coordinate 26,541 downwards.
TTATTATATTTTTATGGTCTGCTCATATGCCTAAAATAATATTTTTAGTTTACTGAAACTAGGTCAGAAAGCTCAGAATCTATGTGGATCAAATGCAGGGGAGAGAAAAAAAAAACCACACACACAATATCAGGACTAAAAAGAGAACTGGTGAAAAAAATTGGGTCCTGTTTTTGAAGTGTTCATGTTTTCAATATATCCAGTCTCTAGGCTGCTCAACTAATTCTACACCCTTCTTACACCTTTTAAAAGAAAACTTTTACTTTTTTTCCTCTTGAGGTATATAAATATAATTCCATCACATTGACCAAGGTGAAGTTATGGTGTTTGGAAAGCAAAAGCTCAGCTGGGGTTGACACTTAATTGCCAAGAGCAAAGAGAGATTCTACAGCCACACTGGTGGTAAAATAGTCCACACTCAGAGTTTTACCTGCTTTCAGCTGGAGTTGGGACTGAGGTTCCTTCCAATCTAAATCATCCCATGATGTTACTACTTTTAATGCTGACTATTCTATTAAGTTATATTAGCATTTAGTAACTTAGTTATATTAATTTCTATTAGTTGGAAGTACATAGAAAAAAAACCACAAAATTAAATAAAGTGAAAAATATATGCATGATTCAGAAATAAGTTGTGTCAGAAAAAAAGTTTAAATTTGCCTTTTTAAGTGTTATCTATTTTGTTCAAGTTCGTATCTACAAATTTGGCAGTCATTTGTATTCCATGAATACCCTCAAGACCAATTCCTCCAAAATTCATCTGTCATTTTTGCATGTATTCATTCAATGCTCATTACAAGCCCATTGGACCACTGAGGTCTTTTAGAAACCCATAAAGTGGTGTAAATTTCTACCATATTCCTGATGTTTCAGAGTTTCTGCTCACTCTCCAAGAGGACACAAAAGACATTTCGACATAGAGGGTAAAACTTTTGGCCTATTTTAATTTTTGGTAAAAATTCTGTTAACATGCATGTACCTGGATATTATTGTTTATCATTCCAAGTGAGGGGCCAGACAGATACAGAGAGTGGAGAGCACCACTCCCCTGCAAAGCAGCCAACTTCAGCTGTGGGGGAAGGTAGGAGGAATATATTGGGAAAAGAAATTAAAATTCTTTGCAAAAGTTCCTCACTACAGACTAGTCCTTGTGTGCAAGAGTTGATGCTTCTATGACTGCCATATAAACATTGAGCTAAACTGAACCAGAAGTTGCCTGAACCAAAAGCAGCATGAAATAATCCTACCAGATGGGAGCTCTAAACATGACATTTCTGACCCTGATACAATAAACAGTGTGCAAACAGATAGACACCTTATTTAGACACACACTAACACATTTTTAGGAGAAAATGTGTGTTTTGTGACAGTTCTATTCAGCTCTCTTCAAATGAATGATGAATTGCTGGTGCTTTTAAACACAGTGAACTGGGAAGCTCAACAAAGTAGATATGTGCCCTCCATACCTTCTGAAGCATAGATTTATGTCATTTAAAAGGAAAATATTGGAAGGAACACAGCAATATGTAAACAGTATTTTCATTGCTAGAACTGCCTGTTTCCTGCAGGCTCCTCTGTGCTAACAGCAACCTCATAAGCAGCAAGGTCCTCAAAAAGGAGAAAAAGGGGTGGAAATCCAAATGCTATTTCTTGGAAATTTCAGCAAGATGTAGAAAGGCAGAAAAGCCTGCACTCTGAAGTGAGACAGACCCACACAAACCAGACCAGCTCTGAATTCTCTTGATCCAGCCAAGAGAAAACTGTAACCACATGACAATATCCACACAGAAGATGGAACAGGTAGCAGTAATAAGATCTTGGCCCTCTAGCCCAAGAATGTAAAAATCTTAATTACCACTCACAAGAGTAGTGATTTCAACTTCTTCCTATGCTTCCTGCAGTTCTTCAGACTATTATTTCTACATCTATCACACGTGGTAAACCTCCAGGGACTGTAAGATCACAAACACTTCATAACAAAACTGTGTTAAATCTGTTGAAACTCCAGTGTACATGTTAATTTTTGCCCTTGCAGAAGAGTTATGGAAACTTCTGTGCTTGACCCTGATATTAAGCCAATTCAGAAATGCTACTCTTTGTGGGATGATTTTGCTTTTCCTTGGAAGCAAAATTTCAGGCTATTTACTTCATTTAAATGCATATATTTATTCCCCAAGTCAAAACAGCAGTTCTGGGATCCAAATTTAAAGTACTATTTCCCTGCCAGAAGTATACCAAGTGAAAGCAGAATTATATAAATATTCAATTCCTATGTTACATTATTCTTCATTCTAAACTCATGGCTTCCTGACACCTAGATCTCTAAATATAGTCACTTTTTTGGAGTCCCCTGAGTCACACAAAAGAAACCTGTACTAAAGAGATATCAAACATTAAAAAGTTGGGGTTTTCTCTAATGTAGCTCTCTGCAACCAGGAGTGAAAATAATTTTCCATGTCACAAAAGCTCAGCCTGTGCCCCTGGGAATTTGTAGGTAACACCTCAGGATTCCTGGGACCTGAGCCCTTCTGCTTCACACATCCCTGTGCTGGGACTTCACACCAGGACAGCAGTGGACATTATGGATTTCCTAAAGAAGATCAGGACAAGGAAGAGCCATCATTTCATCCAGCCTATGTTCTCCAGAACAGTAATGTTTTCTTTTCAGTATCCCTAGTCAATGCTGGTGACCCCAAAGAGTGGAAAAAATTAAAAAATCTTCAAAGCAGGAACAGAAAACAAAGATCAGAACAAACACTTCACAAGACAAGGACTGAATGCCTGGAGAGCAGTACAGCAAGGACAGGCACAGCAGCAGATGAAATAGAGGCACAAGCCTCAGTTTAATCACAGGTACATATACTATGACTGTCTCTATTCAACCAGTAGAATATTAATCAACAGTTTCCTGTTTTCTTCCCTGTCATTTTAATCTCAACATGGTTCCAGCCTGTCAGGTATTAGGGATTTAAAGCTTAATTAGTTATGAATAGGAATAAATTTGATTTCACTCTATGGAATTTCACACTTAATGATTATAATCACAGAAAATAAAACAGAACTCTAAAGTACAATCATAGAGTGGCAATACTGGAAATTATTCTAATGATTTTTCAAAAGCCTAACTGTAAACTTGTTGGAAACTTTTGTTTCCAAACTAGTTGTAGTAGTAGGCATCAGACTAAACCCAGGAAACCTGGATTCAATTTCTAATCTCATGCTCACCTAAAGATCCATTTTCCTAAAAAGATAAAAAGGGACTGCTTCTCTAGCAGTTCCTTATTTCCCAGTCTTGCCTGCACAATCCTGCTTTGATTTGTTCCAAGCTTGGGGAAGAGCACAGGCTTGAGAACCTCTCCAGCAGCAGGTGTTCGACATTGAAGAACACAGCAAGCAGCTGCTGTTTCCTCTTGCTCAGCAAGGATTCTACAGTTTCCCAGGGCAGCACCGAAAAACACTCACTACAGAGAAGTGGGACAGAAAACCTTAAAGAAGTAAAGCATTTGGGGAAACACAATTTTTAACATTGATTAAAAAAATTTTACAGGAAATACCAGCTAGGAAAAAACCTTAGATCAAATTAGCTGATCCTTAGATCAATGTACTGATTCTTGCCAGTATTTTTCTGTTTAACCTTCTCTTTTTGTTCCTCTCCTGGTAGCCCTTCACATTTCTATTTCAAATTGTCAAGTTTCTATTGCTTTGCATATAGAAAATATCCTTAAAGAATGGAAAGAAAATTCTGCAGTACACTCTCCTTCCCCAAGCTATTTGCTATCCAGATCTCCAGCTAATAAGATGCTCTTTGCCAAGAGGCTGCTAAATCACATCTACCTCCAAAAGTGACATGCAGCTGAGTGAGTGCTGCAAGCTCTCAGCTGGAGACAGAAATGGTGGATAAGAGAAGGGTAAGCAGTATATTTAGTTAGCCATTAATCTGAGCTAAGGCACAGACTATCAGGAAAATTGCCTTCCACTACCACTTACTGCAGTTACAGCTACACTTTATAAATGTAACCATTAGCATGTTCTGCTCCAGGCTAGGGGAGATAACCATAACCAGAACACAAACACTGGTGTTTGTAGCATTTCAACAGAAAATGCTTTGTTTTGAAGGGAAACAAAAGGTGAAACTCATTTGACTAATGCACACTGATGCTGACTCTTCCTTGAGTGAGTTATATGCAGCATCCATCAAACCTGAGTGTGAGGAAGAAATAATGAATTTATGGATGCATGAACAATGAACATTTCTTATGTTTTATAGATCTGTGGCCACTATGGGAGGAATTGAAACAGGAGGGAACATGCTAGTTATTGCACAGTAGAAACACAGTTTAATGATGGCTTGCAAAGCAGAGGCTTTTCACCTAATGGGAAAAAAGACTAGTAGGGCTTAAAGAAAGAAAACCTGTTTTCAAAAAGAGAGAAAGGCCTTTAACAGTTGTTTTCTTGTGCATAGGGAGGCAAGAACTGGATTTTCAGTACTCTCTCATTCCCAAACTGGCCTTAAGAGTAATTTCAAATTCTACTGAAAGAATTAAGTTCTCCTTATCTGTGTCACTGTCTGCACAGCTGCAGCATCTTAGGGAAATATTTGACTTCATGTGCACTAAACTCATGTTTAGTTTCCCTGTCATAACTGTTACACTTGCATAGCAGAAGTTTAGACTTCTGTTTCACTGCAATATGTCTGCATGTTATTTTTTGTCTTCAGTTTGTTTAGTACCAAAGGCAAATCTGGGGGAAGATGACAAACCACAGCTGCATTTGCTTGTGCAACAGCCAGGGCTGGCTCACAGAAAATCTCTTGGAGTTTGCAACCCACCGTGGAAACTTGGGCTTGGGGACTTTCTCCTGCCAAGTCTCCATTTCAGTTCCAGGTTTGCAGCTGATATTGCTGAACCTCCTGTGAATGAACTTCCAGAAAGGGGAAGCACAGAGAGAGAAGGCACAGCTGTAAGGAGCCCTCCCTGCTCAGCCCCAGCCCAAGGCAGAGGTGTCGGTGTGGGTGGAGCAGAGCTGATGCTGCACACCCCAGAGTCCACGCTGTGCTCACAGCTGCTCCACTGGTGTGGGAGGCAAACTGCAGCCTGCCCAAGCTGCCTTCCCTGTTACTCATCAGCACCGCTCTGGGGAAACTGGAGTAACCCTTGAAGAACTAGAAACAAGCTGCTACACGCATGACAATGTGTTCATCGGGAGTAAAGGGAATAAATTATTTCACTTTGTTAGCTTGTAAGTTACTGAAACCAGTTCTTATGGTTAAGTCCTACAATTTTTATTATAATAAAATTAATTTATGACTCCCTAAATGCAGAGCTCTGTGCTTGACACAAAGGGATTTTTCTTCCCAAACAATCTGTACACAGGACTGTTGAAATTTCCTTTTGTATTCCTTTTTCATACCCCATCCACCAGCCAGTGTTACACCCATGGGAAAAAAAAAAGAGGCAAAACTTTCCATGCTGTGCAACAGCCCTGTCAAACAGGCCATGGAGCTCATAGTCAAGAAAAACAGAGCAAAACAGACTAAAGGTATTCACAGAACTGCAAGTTACTTTGCTAGTGAATTTCCATGGGCCACTCAGTGTCAGCTAGGAGATAACGATGACTGTGATTTCCACCACAACACACACCTGCTCACCCTGCACATGATTCCTGGTTTTGATGGACTGATGACTTTAGCAGCTCTATCCAAAGACTAAGTCTGGCCCTACACATTTAGGACACAGCAATAGCAGCAGAAGGCACTGCTCTTCACACTCAGCTGAACAAAAGCAGGCAGCCTGTTCAGCTGTTTCTAATGCTCACACAGGGAAATGTTTATGTCCAGAGTCCAGCCTCTTTCACTGGCAGTGACAAAAGATGACTGAAAGGGACAGGACAGGAATTATATTTGAGGGCAGACTTGCAGGGGAGGGACAGAGAGCACCAGCCACATCAATAAGAGCAGAACACACTGACATAGTGTGGGATATTGCATACAAACAGCCATAGAAATCCTCAACTCCAGTTCTCTTAATGGAGACTGAGGCTTCCCAAAGTGGAGAAACATTTGTGCTTAAGTGCTGAGAAGCCTGTTGTGGGCACAAGCCTGCTTCTGACACGTGCTCAGAACACAGCAGTCCCTCAGCAGACATGGCTGAGGGAGTGACACAGGAACAGGAGGGTTGTCCCAAAGAGGTGGCACCATCTGACAGCCACCCAGGAGTCTCTGAAGTGACCACATGGTGTCAAACCACCTCCTGGAAGAAAAAGCTCTATGCACAATGAACAATCCCAGTCATCCCCCTTCCCCCATTCTCCCTTGGGTTTCATGATTGCCAAGGTTATAATTAACCCAGGAAGCTGATTAGAACATTGTTATTCCCTGCTACACAGTTGACTATTGTAGTACAGATGGAATTATTTCCTGTGTATAGTAAAACACTTAAATAAACTGTAACCAGCTCAGATAACAGCTGTGTGTTTGACTGGGTTCAACTTATAATGTCAACAGATAACACACCCCAGTGATGAAGACAAGCCTAAATTCTGGGGCTTATGAGTACTGCTCATTTTAAAAAGGTCTCAAAAGTGAAGGTCAGCCACTTTGGGGAAGAAAGATCTAAGCAGCAAACACACAAACTTATCCCACGCCTCACCAAAGAATGCCTGTGTTGTCTCATATAAAGTTTTTATGGAGAATAAGGATGAGTAACTTTTAATAATTATATGAATGTTGACACTTCAGTTGATGAGTCATTTTAATGATTGAATACAGTTAAGTTCTAATAAAAAGTTGCTGTAAGTTAAATGTTCTTTTGCCTATATACTCAGTGCTACAATCCCATGAAGATCCTGCACACAGTACTACACACAGTGCAGCTCTGTAAAACAGGATAATCCTAATCCAGACATAGAGAGAAAATTATTTACTACAATGCTGATTTGGATTTGGCTACACAAACAGGACTATTTAGGTTCTGCATACTTAATTATCACTGAAAACAAAGCATGTTTATAAAACACCAGGACAGCAATTTTTAGCCACCGGAGAGGGAAAAATCAAAGCAAAAATAGCTTTTTCCTCTTCTTCTGCACAAATTATATCACACCCTGACAATGAGATCCAGACTATTCAAAGAGGCAAGCAGCCCCATACATTTTATCTATATATCTAATCTTTTTGTATTTCATCTAACAGGATAGGGCACTATTTATGATTCCTAAAATGGAAGAATCAGCATGGCAGTATTAACACAGCCCAACTTTAATCCACGCATTTTAACAGCCATATGTTTTTAGCACACTCAGTAGATAAAGAGACAGGATCCTCCTGTGAAGACTCAGATTATACTTTGCTGAAGTAGTGTCTGCCAGCATCATTCTCAACCACAGAAGAGTGTAAGGAAACTGGATTCTCTGGTTCAAAACTAATTCATATAAAATCCCTCTCCTTCCCAGTACCACTCCCTTCCAGCTCACCCTACGTATGTTTATTTTCAGTCAACATAAAAAAATAGTTTAATTAGTTTGTGTCATGGGCGTGGGGGTATTGTGTGTGCTCCTGTCAGCTCTTTGCATACATTGCAAAGTGTAAATATAACATGGTTATCCAGGCTAATCAGCTGCAGGGAGTTATTGGCATAGTCAGTCATGGACAGGGCTTGGAGAGATGTACTGCACCAAGTTCTTCAAGGTTAGTGTGAAAAACAGCAACACAATAAAGGGAAATAATTATCTTTTTGGATGTACTTATCTCTTTTCAACTTCTGAGAAAATAGTTCAGCACTTTTCAGATCAACTGCAATTTTTCCCAGGTCAGAAAAGAGGCCAAGCAAAATTCATAAGAAACTAAAGTTCTGAAAGCTAAATTACCTCCACTCTCAAAGAAAATTGTGCAAAATTATGCCTTTAAATTCAGGGAGCAGCAAATAGAGAGCTCTTGGTAACCTTAAACAGCAGCAGGTATTTATTTATACTTGAGAGGTTCTACACCCTTCTGGAATGAAAGAATTTCCATGCTTGTTCAAGCTGACANTCCTGTGAAGACTCAGATTATACTTTGCTGAAGTAGTGTCTGCCAGCATCATTCTCAACCACAGAAGAGTGTAAGGAAACTGGATTCTCTGGTTCAAAACTAATTCATATAAAACCCCTCTCCTTCCCAGTACCACTCCCTTCCAGCTCACCCTACGTATGTTTATTTTCAGTCAACATAAAAAAATAGTTTAATTAGTTTGTGTCATGGGCGTGGGGGTATTGTGTGTGCTCCTGTCAGCTCTTTGCATACATTGCAAAGTGTAAATATAACATGGTTATCCAGGCTAATCAGCTGCAGGGAGTTATTGGCATAGTCAGTCATGGACAGGGCTTGGAGAGATGTACTGCACCAAGTTCTTCAAGGTTAGTGTGAAAAACAGCAACACAATAAAGGGAAATAATTATCTTTTTGGATGTACTTATCTCTTTTCAACTTCTGAGAAAATAGTTCAGCACTTTTCAGATCAACTGCAATTTTTCCCAGGTCAGAAAAGAGGCCAAGCAAAATTCATAAGAAACTAAAGTTCTGAAAGCTAAATTACCTCCACTCTCAAAGAAAATTGTGCAAAATTATGCCTTTAAATTCAGGGAGCAGCAAATAGAGAGCTCTTGGTAACCTTAAACAGCAGCAGGTATTTATTTATACTTGAGAGGTTCTACACCCTTCTGGAATGAAAGAATTTCCATGCTTGTTCAAGCTGACATGTTAATTTTGCCTCCAATTATCCTGTACACTGCAGTGAATGGATAAATACCCTGTGCTGTAACAGCCATGTCAGGCACCTGCAGAGGAGCAGAGCTGTCCCAGATGGTGCAAAGCACTAATCCATCATACCTGTAGTGGTGTGTGCTACCAACAGATCCTCAAGTGGCCTTCAGGTACTTCCCATGTCAAGCCTACCTCAGCTGCAGGTACAGTGTGCTGCTATTTGAGCAGCACACCAAAGCCAGCATGTGTTCTACTTAAATAAATATATTCTGCAGGTACAGAATTACCACAGCAAAGCAGCTAGGTGCTGTTAAGTTGTGTGAAGGTTTTTGCCACCAGGTAAAACAAACTAATCATGCTTTAACAGAAGAGCAGCATCAGGAGAGCGGTATTTTTCATGCATTATTTCAATTTTTCCAGTTTACACAACTGCTGGCTCCTTTGTCACTTCTTTCCATCATGTGAACAAAATAAATGCATTTTAAAAGTGTGGTTGATAGGAAATTTGTAGCCAAGAGAGGAAATAATTCACAAAGTAAAAATTTTCTAGATTCCCAAAACATTACAAATTTTCATTCTATTAAAAGATAAAGTACATACACTTCTGAAAAATGTTTGCTTAATCCCATGACCATAAAACAACTAGACCCTCCCAGAACAAGTGAGGTCTAAATTATACGTATATGAATACATGTATTTTAAATTGAAAAAATATAAAAGGTCAATGTGCTATAGAGTAAGAAAGAACCCTAAATCTTAAGAAACAAACTGAAGTTAAGGTCTCATTTTTGATGAAAAGGTCAATTTTGATTGACTTCCCCAAAATGGTTTAATTTACATTTGGAAAAGCATCTTTTAAAAAAAATATTTTTCCTACAGCTGCTCTTAGTGTGTCCTCTCCCCTTACACAATTTCTGAAAGCAGTTTCAAGAGAAATGTGAGTAATTTTATATCAGCCTCGAGAGAGTAAAAGGGGTTGTGTTAGTTTTCACTAGCATGGACCAGGGAGGAGATGTTCTCTAAGTAGCTCGAAAATCTGCTGAGTAGGATGATCATCTTTTTAAACTGCATAATGTTCTGGGCATGGGCCAGCTTTTCCAGAGACAGCCATCCATCTGCTTAACTGGAGTGCATTGACATTCTCTGCTCCCCTACTATCCATTTCCTTGCTCTCACACCTCCATTCTGACCAGAGAGCATCACAAAATCAGGTAAAGAAGTAATTGCTTCAAGTGCTTCTTGGTGGTTTGGAAGAGACCTATACTTTTTCCAAGCAGCAGCAAATCAGCCAGGTAATATTATGCCAATAACTAAAAACAGGCAGAATAGAATATTTCAGAATTAGAAGTGGTTGAGTGCATTTTAAAAGCATAGAAAACACTCCCTTCCCTTCTGCAGCTGCTTGGGGAAGCATGTACCATGCCTTTCTTGAAAGTCTCAGAAAAGCAATTTAGCAGCAAATCTAACACTCTCCAGAAGCCTCCTCCCCTTCCAAAATTAAGCAGAACCAACAGAAGCACAGAGACTCTTTCTGTATAAAAACTTTCATACATAATTTCTACATTTAAGGTTTGGCCACGTCTTTGTTCATACAGCTGCAGGACCTTAGCAAAGTGCAGCCTGACTTGGCCAAGATACTTTGGAGCTGGTTCTCAGGGCCAGCAGAGGTGGCAGGGGATGTGGGTGTGAGCACAGAGCCACTGCCCAGTCACACCCTCAGCTTTTGCTGAGCCCTGCCCTGCTGCTCAGCTCCTCCAGATGTGCCAGCGCAGATTGCAGGTGTCCCTTGTGCAGCAGGGCAGTGCTGCTCAGCCCAGGTATTAATACATCTCTTATTCATGCTCAAAATAACCTCCCTGAAGGTCCTGAGATTGATCAGCTGGAAAAAGAAAGAAGTAGTACAGGAAAACACTTTTTTCTGTCATTCTTGTCTCCAGCTATTCCTTCTCTGAAAATAAAGTCAGTACTCTCTTGTACAGCTCCACACTCTCACCAAGCACTTAGGGCATCCTGACCTTCCTCATGTCTGCTCTGAGATGGGGGTCATAAACAACATCAACCCAAAAGATGTTACTGCAGCTGTCTCAGTTTTGAGGAACCACTACTTGAACCTCAGTTTCTAAATAAAATTTTAATGAAGTGATCAGCTTTAGCTGTCTAACTTTCTGATCTTCTACCCTACATAAGCAGATGATGGTAGTATAATTTTCAGAAGAAATGGAGATGAATTACCATAGAAGATTTTCTGAGATCCAAACAGACATTGTATTGTCCTTGGTAATAATGGATGAGACCCACTTGACCAGCTTTGAAAACTGGGATGTTTCAGGTACAGGACGTACAGGAGGCTGCTGCACATGAGCACTCAAATGGCTCCTAGTAATTTCCAGAAAAAGCAGATCCCTACTTCTGGGAAGTATTACCATTTCCCAAACACAAACTCATGAGCTTTCCGTTAGGAATTATGTGAAACAAAAAAAAAAAAAAATGAAGCCACTTATGTCAATTATTACATGTGAAAAAAACAAAATCTCAGACCACTGGTTAGAAAGTGGAAAGCAATAGGCTGTCTTATACAAGACAAAAAAAATACATTATATAATTTGAATAATCTGAACTTCAGTTATTGCATCTGCAAGCAAAAAAGCAAACATTTCTTCACAAAACAAAACAAAAAAAACCAGCTCACTAAATCTTCCTTAAGTAAATCCTGAGATTCTAGTGTTCAAAAATCCCTCTTCTCCCAAGGCATTCTGAAAACCCTTGTACATCCTCAAGGGAAAAATAGCTAACCCAAACGTGGTTTCGGGACATGCCTTTGTTCCAATCATCAGCACAGATGATCCTATAATAACCACTGAACTTTTATCTTCTAGATTTCTCTTTTTATTAACACATTTCCCAGAATAGTCAAGTTGCATTTCCTGATTTGAAGCAATCAGAGTAGAAGGCCACATATGTTTTTCCTTTTCCTCTGACACATCTAGATGTAGGAGAATTCCTGTTGATAATGACCTCATTATAAAGAACTGTACAGTTATGATAACAGGTATCATCTGTAACTAGGATTTGTTAAAATTCACTGAGCAGAAATCTTCCAAGGTGGTTGCAGGAGATGCCTGCTGAATACTGGGTTCTTTGTACACTTAAACAGATGTTCATCCTGCTTATTCATTTTAATCTGCTAAAAGTATCTTAGCTAGAAACATCTTAAGAACAATTTTATCAGCTTAACTGTACAGTAAGGAATAGAACCTGGGACATGATTAGAGCACAAAGAATTATAAAAGGCTTGAATATGTGCCACATATAAGTTGGCATTAAGCCGACCCAAAAAAAACCATTTTTCTTTTCAGAAGGATGCATCTTCATAGAACTGCAACATGTGAGTTAATGGCTCTTATAAATCTTCAGTAAGAACATAAAAAACATAATGAAACTTAATGACACTTAACTATGATGCAAATCTTAATTCATCTAACTCCAACCAGTTATTTTCAGGGATTTTTATGGCAGTATTTTTAAAGCTGTTTTCTAATGAACAAGAGATTTTCTCTCACAGTGTCTCTTTAGGTTGCCTTATAAAATAAGTTGCCCAGCAGTCAAACACCCCTTGCAGTCTAAAATTCTATATATCCCAAATGAAAGCAGACATCTGCTTTGATTTACCTTCTTATATTCAGCTATCTTGCCCCCATTTAATGCAGAAACTATTAAGGAGATTAAGTAAATAGATTCAATTTGCTATGTGCCAATCTATATTACAGAGGCAGTGTGTTTTTGTGTTCATAAACAGAAAACAGCACAAGTTAATTGCAAAACCACATATTACAAATGGCTACAAATCTGCTTTAACTATCTCCATTTTTCTTTATTTCACAATGGCTTTAGTAACCTTCAACCTGAACCATAAACCCTGATTAGGGGCACTAAATGACTGGAATGTTCCTGGGAGCTGATTACATGCAGTTTGCTTATGGCTTATCAAGTCTTATCTACTGATAAGGTCTTCTTCATCTCCCTTCTTCAGAGTACCAGCAGTGGGATTCAGGAAATATTCCACTGCCTTTATCAAAGACATAAATGAACTGAATCCTCACTGCTATAATTCTCTGTGGTCTAAGGAAACAACAGTTCTTTGCCAGTTTATCCACCTTGAGACTGGGTTTACAATGCAGACACTTGATTGCACTGATGGATATTTATTTGGGTTTAAACATGACAGGACATATTTGTTTCAGGATCTTTTTTAAAAATATTTTTCATGGCTTTAAATAAGTAGTTTTGAACTGGACTTTTCCACCAACATATCATCACCAAAGCCAACAAACAACCTCAAAACAAAACATGAGCCCAGAAAAGACATCCCTCCTCCCCAAGGCCACCCCTGCCCCGCAAAAAAAAACCCACAAAAAAAAGCAGTAAAATAAACCAAGCCAAAAAAAGCTCTTGAGTATTTAAGCTAAACAATTCAACTCTATGCAGCACAAAGACATAGAAATTAAATAGCTGGCAAGAAAGATTGATCCTCCCAGCTGTACAGTTTTCCATGAAAAAGCTGTCATAGATCAACAGCTTTTTCCCACAAAGGCAGAGGGAGCAGAAAGGGTACAACAGGTGCCCTTTATAGCTGTAAATTTCTTGCACAGCTGATGGAACTGACTCTCCACTGCATCACTATTTGGGCAGGAATTCAAAGTAGATCAGATCAGAATAAAAACTGGCAAGCCCTTATTCCTTGTTCATTGTTTTGGGGATTTCTTATATGAATTCAGTGAAAAATGGAAGCAAACCAAGGCTCTATTACAGTACACTAGGAAAGAGCCTTAAGCTAAGGGTGGGAAAAGATTCTTTACAATGAAATCTTGCCACGCCAAGCTCTACAAAACAGCTATAGAACTAACTTGCAAAAATGTATGGATGTCTCAGGAATGACATCTGCCTTTCCAGATCCTCTATCTACATCACTTTTGGAAATAACAATATACAGAACTAAAATATTTTTTTTCATATATTTATTTGTAAATAAGATTTCTATATATAAGTTTATTGAGATCTTTCTAAAGAGTTTCTAATAATCACAATGCCTCTCAACACATCAACATCCAATTTAAATCATCTGGCTTCATTTTGCCCCTGCTAACACAAATCTTAAGCAGATAATTATTCATATCTGATTTAAGTAATAGTGCTAACAACCAAAGAAGACCTGGCTCTGCTCATAGTCTAGGCCAAAGACTTGCCTGCATTATATTGACTACTCCCATTACTTGGAGATAAACATTTAAAAGCCTACATGATTGGAGGTTCAAACCTATTTTGAATATTATCATCTCACAGATGCTATATTTTTCTGAATTAGTTGTATAGACTGAGAACTGGCAAACCAATCAGAGAATGAATTCTTTTGTTAGTGCTTGCATAGTGATTATCCAGTATCTTGCAGCCAGATAATTGAGTCCTTTTTTGCTACGTTATCCATTGCTCCATCTCATTTGTCCTGAAATATAAATATTTTGTGTATTTTAATATAAGCCTAATACAGATAGCAAAGCAGTTTAGGATTATAGGTACTTAATCCTTAATCATTCCTTATTAGCTCATTCTTCATTACAGTTCTAATTTTAAGGAGGGATAACCAAATGAAAAGAAAAATAATACAAAACTAAGCAGATTTTTCATCTGCACTGTACTTTTCAAACTACAAACCATTTCTTTGATATTTTCACATAGCTAATTTTTACCAGGAAAAGTCACAGGAACAGCATGGCAATACCAGGAGGGAGGAGGAAAGAGCAGATGGATCAGTATTAGTGTGAAACCCTCGGATATCAAAATGACACCAAAAATAGGTGGGTATTGAAAAGAACTGTGTTTGCAAAGCTGACCAAGCACAAAACAAAGCCACTCAGACACACCATCTCCCGTGAGATGGGTGACTTTGAAGGCTTTTAAATATTTTTCAGTAGCCTTCAGTCACAAATACTCAGGCACTGAGCTAACCTTGAACCATCTTTTCATTAATGTAATCTTCCTCTCATCTTGCAAAACAGAAACACTTTCATTTTCTAAAATGACAAATAGCACAATCAGAACAATTCCTCTCAGGATGAAGGGAGTCTTACTACATTTCCCGGTGAAATACAGCAATATTCCTGTTCTGCTGCTTACTGCAGGGCACTCCCTGGCAGGGAGAATGGATCTGCACTGAAAGCACCAAACCCAGCAAGCCAGAATGGCAATAAGGGAACAAACAAACTGCTGCTAGCCCTCCTGGGGAGGATATTCCAGCACTGCTTGTGCTAATGGGAGGAAAGGGGAGATAAAATCATTAGTTCTATAAGCTATAATTAAAAATATTTTAGATTCATTTTTTAGACCTTAAAGAATGAGTCCTGAAGTTATTCTTGGTAGGGCAGTGGCTACATTCTGGAAAGCAACACAGTCAAGTCCTTGCTTTACAAGCAGAGAAAGATGTCTAGCAGAGAGAAAATTTCTTCAACTGCCAACTGCTGTGAATGTTTACTGTAATTACAAAGATGATTTCTGGCCATCTCTTTCAACAGCCACAGAAGAATTCTAAGTTTCTGTGGTTCCCCATGATAATACAGTCATACTTCCTTTCACCACTGCCTCCAGAGGCAGCTCAAGCCAGGCTTTTGTGGGTAGGAACTCAGAAAAAGGCAGAGACACATGGTAAGTTAAGATGACAGGAAGATGGAGTGAGAAGAACATAAGATTGAGAGAAATTTTAAAAAAAAAGAATATAAGTTGAAGCTGAAGTTTTTAAAAGATGCACCAAGGAAAGCATAGTAGAAGTGATTTTTGTTTTTTAGGCTTATATTGTTTGAATTCTTTTGACTTACAAGCTTTCAACAGTGCAGGAACTCATAAGGCACAAGATTTTCTGGACTTGAATGGGATACAAATCTTTCCAGGATTCTCAAAATAACATGAAGAATTTAAGTTATTGCATCATATACTATTATAGACTAAAGATTTAAATTCTGTATAGTTTTCAACTGTTTATTGCAGTCTTCATTAACATCTCTGCTAAAAATTCTGCTACTTAGCATTCACAGAAGCAGTGTGCATTAAGCAAAATCTGATGAATAAAATAATATTATTAATGTTTAGCAATCCCTCCTTTTTCAGAAATTACATTGCAAGCACCTGCATGCTTTGGTATCTAATTAAATTTCCCAAAATACCTTTCCTACTGATGTAATTTAGATGTTTCCTAGAACATTTAAAAGCTGCTGGAATTGTTTAAGTGAACATGCTATTCAACAATGAATGACACATGAGTCAGGGAAAGCACTCTGCTTACTTTACACAGATTCCAACATTACTAACTTATTTTAGTGATAATAAATAGCTTATATGATTTGTAGCTTGTAAAAATTACACAAATTTATGATTTTCTGAGCACGTTGCAATAAGCAGAGTATTCTTGCAGTACATAAGGGGAAGCTTTATCTGAGGTCCCTGCACCTACTAGCAGACTTACTGAAATTCATTTGCATTTATTTGTCCTGGTTTCTGTGGCCACAAGTGTAATATTGATATACTCCCACACAAGCATACTCATTGAAAACCCTGGCTTTGTAAGTGTGTTTACATTATTTAGATGGGCATGTTAAGACCTATGGCTTTTTTCCTCACTCCACGCCCACCCATCCCACATCATCCCCACTGGTTAAAGCTGAACTACTTCAATCCTGCCTACCCAACACACATCATTAGGGGCAGCAGCCACACAACCCTCAAAGCAGGTCTTGACATCCTTTAATTTCTCACAAACTCCTAAACCACAACTCTGTGGGACAGGGACAGGTATTCAGCATGTTTCCCTCAGACCTAGCTGAGGTTTTTGACACCATGGCAATGTTTGACCACAAACTGCATTAACCAGCAGCA
>WBNQ01038691.1:0-20727 GCA_013401375.1 Spizella passerina | reverse complement strand
CCCCAGGAACCCCCGGGCCCAGCCCCGCCGCGCCCTCCGCACGGGCCGGGCTCCCCCGGCCCAGCCCGCCACCGCCCCCAGAGCACCGGAGCGGGGTGAGGCTCGGCCCGCCCGTCCCGGCAGGCCCGCGGGCTCCGGGCAGCCCCAGCGGAGCCGCCGGGAACCGCCCCGGCAGCCGCGACAACTTTCCCTGGCGGAGCGAGCCCCGCGGCCCGGCTCGCCCCACCCGGGCCCGGAGCGCCCTCCGCCGGCAGCGCCCCGCTCCCGCTCCCCGGGCCGGCCGCCCTTACCCTCCGGCCGCCGCGACACCGCCAGCCCTGCGGCCGCCACCCGGGGCGGAGCGCGGCTCGCCCACGGGCCCGCCCCGGGGCGCGGCTCCTCCGCTCCGCTCCGCCCGCTCCGCAGCGCGGCCCCTGCCCGCCCGCCGGGCGCTCCGTGCGGTTTCACGGGTGATCTTCACGAAGAGAGGCCCAGGAGGTGCCAGTGGCTGCTCTTCCTGCACAGCCTCGGCTGCAACCGCCTGCTGCCAGCATCTTCGGCCTGTGGGCATCGTGTGTGTGCATTGTATTAAAAATAAGCCAAACAGAAGTTGCTCCTCGGAGCTGCCTGGCTCAGGGAGAGCAAAGGCTTGGTTGTGGTGCATTACCGTGTTTTCCTTTGTCCTGGAGCAAAGGTAGTTCATCCACCGCTGCTCACGAGTGGTAGGTGTGTGAGGGTTTATGCCAACCTTTCCCTGGTTTACACCGGCTTGTTGGTGTTTTCCTGGTGAGAGAGCACTGTCCTGTCTCTGCATGGCGCCACAGCAGCTGGGCTCTATCCAACCTGACCTTGAACATATCCAATTTTTTAGTATATGACTGGTTTATTTTAGCAGGCTCCTTTACAAAGGAGAAAAAATAACAACAGAGTCACACCAACCACCTCCTTCTCCGAGGATTGCTGCAGGAGGCTGAGGTCAGCTGGTGATTCATTTTATCAGCCAGAACAAGCATGGAAAAACTTGCCCCAAAATGAGTAATGGAAATAGGAAGACTGTATGGAAAATACCGGTGCTCAGAAGAATCTTAAGTTGAGGTTTTTCCTGTGCAGATGAGCAACAAAAGAAAAACCCTGGAAGAAATATCACCCTTTTCTTTGAAGTCTTGAAGTAATGTTTGAAATCTTCTGCTTCCAAGCACTAATCATGTGTAGCAATTTATACCCATTTATTGTTGATTTTCTCCTCCTTACTGGTTAAATGCTTTCTTCTCACCAAGAAAATACAACACCATAAGTAGCTGAGTTCCTGGAAAGAGATGCAATTCTAGAGAGATGTCTTTTAGCTCTTTTATTGATCTAGGAATAGTCCATTGGATCAGCAGCAGAGCATTCTTGCCAGAGAATGCAGACTGAGTCATCTGACACTGTTCTGTTGGCAGCACTGTAAGAAGATACTGAACATAGCTTTCAGTTTGACTGGAATTTTTCACTTGGTTGTTTTTGTTGGTTTGAGGTTTTTTGGGGGTTTTTTGGGGGGGGAGGGAGGGTTTTTATTTTGTTTTGTTTTGTTTGTTTAGGGTTTTTTGTTACAAGAAACAGAACATCCTGTTTCGGAGCAAATCTCTGCTACTACCTCCGTCCTGGCTGTTATCTCCTCCCCCCACAGATTCTGGTCTCAGCTTGTCTCTGCTTTCCACTTTCGTCTCTCCCCTGCCTATGCCTTTTTTTTTCCTCAGGCAGCACGTCAAGAAAACCTGAACTAATTGACCTCGTAAATCTTGTTAATGATGATCACTCAGTTCCAGCATCAACACAGAGTGCTCAGGAGGACAACTCGGCGTTTTTGTGTAGTCGTGCCGTTGCCTCATTCGCTTCCTTGGAAACACATTTAATTGTAAAGAGAAATGTATGCATTCGCTCCCTGTGGAAACACTAATTGTAAGGAGAAAGGGGTGTGTCCTGAGTGCAGCTGGGTCACTGTTGCGAGGGCGCTTTTTTCCAGCGACATAAATGTCAATAATGTAATAATGCCTGANGGGCCGGGCCGGGCCGCGCCGCTCCGTGCGCTCCGCTCGGCTCCGCTCCGGCGGGGCCATGGCCACCCTGCGCCGGGACGGCCGCCTCACCGCCCTGCAGCGCCTGGGCTGCGCCGGGCTGGCGGGCGCGCTGAGCCTCAGCCTGACGGCGCCGCTGGAGCTGCTGACGGTGCTGGCGCAGGTGGGCACCTGGCACTGCCGGCGGGGGCTGCGCGACGCCGGGCGCAGCCTGTGCCGCACCGAGGGCGTGCGGGCCCTCTGGAAGGGGAACCTGACGGCCTGCCTGCGCCTCTGCCCCTACAGCGCCCTGCAGCTCGCCGCCTCCCGCCGGTAAGCGACCGGCCCGCGCGGGGCTCGGGGGCTCCGGGGGCTCCGGGACCTGCGCTCCCCGCCGGCCTTCGGAACAGCGGGGGAGGGATGGAGAGTGCCGGGTTTAGTCTGGTGTGTGTCTCTGCCCGGTGTGCTCCCCTTCTTCCCAAAGATCCGGACCTTCGCTTGCAGTTTTATTTACCTAATTTGTTCAACGCCTAGCGAATGTTAGGGCCTGGTGATATGCCAGCAATTGCCTCTATAATCATAGGTATTCTTCACATGAGGAAGGGTTGATGGTCTGTTAAAATTCTTTTGCTCCGGTTCATTTAGAAATGAAGTTACAGTGCAACATGCAGGTGTGGCTGTCACATCTGTTCTTTGCAACCAGTTTGTTTAATTAATTTGTACACTCTCAAGTATTTATGTTGTCTGTATCAAAGAAAATAACAAAATCACAAGTCAGATATTTTTACCCTATCATGCAGGAGTTGTTAAGGAAATTTGATCGGTTTTGACGTTAATATGTGACATTGTTTGTTTTAAGACCTTGTTTTTGATAATACACAGATATTAAACTGAGTGCTGATAGGACTGCAGCAGGATGAACATGGAGCAGTGCTGATGGAGCTCTGCCAGCCGTGCTGTTTCCTAGGATTCCCTTCTGCTGCCAGTATCTCTCAGCCTTTGAAGGGAGTGCCTGACTGTTTGCACACACCAGAATGTTTTGCCACTCTGGGGGCTGGGCTTCTTTTTTTTTTTTTTTTTTTTTTTTTTTTATTGCAGTCAGCTGTTCATGGTAGTACATGACATTTGCACCCAGCTGGGTGCTGAGTTATTCTGTTCTGGGCAGCAGCACAGCCCAGCTGGTGCTGCCAACCTGCTGGGTTTGTCACTCATCTGTCCCAGCAAGTCATCTACCCATGACTGCCTACACCCTTCAGGAGACCACAAATGAAGTGACCCTGAAACTGGGCAGCTTTTTTGTGCCATAATAGACACAGTGGTCAAACAAAAAGCAAGATAATGTGAGTGGGAAGGTACAAACAGTAATTTAAAGGTCACAGAAAAGGCAGTGTGTTGCACCAACATACAGCAGTTGATTTTGAGCAAAATTACTTCATTGTTCAGCTTGAAACAGTGTATTCCTTTTGCAAGGCTAAAGTTTGTGTCTAGTTTGTGCAGGGTGTTCTGAATTAGGGGTGGAAGTAAGCTATCAGGAAATTAAATACAAGGTGCCTATGCTTAGTCCTTGATACACCATTTGGGGGTTTGGGAATGTCTTTTCTACTGGGAGAATGTTGTACATAAAGGCAAGAAACACAGAAGGAGAAATGTTACAGGAGGAGCAGGAGTGAGCACAGCCAGCTCCCTCAGCAATTACTCTGCACACTCTTGTCTTTCCATGGTAGTTTTAAATGTTTTCAGGTAGTGCCTGGAGATACCCCACCACCTTCCCCAAGCATTTGTCCACACGCAGGAAAATTAGGCTGTGTGGGTTTAGGAGCTGCATAAGACACACAGGAAGAAAGGTTTATGCCCTTTTGCTTCTGCTTGGCTGGGCTTTCTGCCCTGGGCACTCCCAGGGCTCGAGACAAGTAGATGCAGGGATTTGTCATGCAGTAGAAAATGCACATTCAAATGAAAAAAACTTGATTGAGCGAGCAGTAACTTGTAAATATTTGCACATTATTTTGTTCTACACCATGCAGGTTAAATGTAGATGTGCTGTTTAGATGTTTCAGTTAATGCTACCAGAATAGAATAATACATTTCTTTACCTCCAGCTAAAACTCTGAAGTGTTTTTACTTGCTTCTTGCTGCCTCCAGGACATTAGTCCCTGATGTAGGAGTTTCCTGTCATAGAAAAGTTCTTCAATGCACCACAAATGTATGACTTGTGTGTAGCTTTTAAATTTCAAATTTTCAAATTAAGACTTAAACTCCTGAGCATAATAGTGCCCGGACAAAAGTCTTCTCTACAGGCATGTCCCTGGGAACCTCCCTGTCCAAAGATAAGTAACAGAAGAAGGTTCAGTTGCTCTCAGAAGGCCTGCTGATATCATTATCTACATATTTCCTCTTACATGATAACCTTAACTGACAGGTTGGACCAATCTCTTTAACTGATGATCAGATAATTTCTTGCAGATGTGCTTTGAATCATGGTAATTTTCATCCTGTATGTGGAAATACAAAAGAAAGATTTTCAGCCTGTAGTTGGATGCTTGTGTGGTGTTACATGTGATAAGATCTTGGATGAACCACATGCCAAAATTTCAATTCCTGCTGCTGAAGTGGCTTGTGGACAGAGGAACATTTGCAACAAGAATCATCTGCCTCAATTTTTCATGTGTTTTCTTCATAGTGTCATTGATAGTACTTCTTTTATCTGTTTGTTTTAGACTCGTTACCTTTTCCATGGATGAGCTGGGCCATATTTCCCACTGGAGAGCCATCATGGCAGGCAGCCTGGCTGGGATGGTGGCCACCACCGTGACATACCCCAGCGACGTGGTGAAAACCCGGCTCATCGTGCAGAACCGGCTGGAGCCGTCCTACCAAGGCATTCTCCACGCCTTCTACCAGATCTACCACCAGGAGGGGCTCCGTGCGCTCTACCGGGGTGTCTCACCAGCAATATTAGGTAAAACAGCACTGGGGTGAAATACCTCACTGCAGCTGTGGAGTGTGTTCACTTGCTCACTTGATTTCAAAAGCAAATAGGAATGTTTTCTTGTAGAAGATGTGGAGGTTTGCAAGGCACTGCAACACTGATAACCTTTACTGCAGCTTTATTACTTCAAATTAGGACCAAGTGTATAGCATTTTATATATGGTTAAGTGTTCAGCAGAGTACTCCTCTTCTTCTTTTTAGATTATCTAATTGTGCTTGGAGGCCCAATTTTCACCATTAAACTCTTAAAACACTTTTATACACACACACACAGAGTGCTTGTAATTCCTGTTGAGTGGGTGTCTCCTGAGCTGTTCAGTGAAACCAGTGTGAGCTGTAGTGTATAGTAGGTGTGAATGATGAAGATTAATTATATTCTCTCTTTACTTGAAATTAATTTTTAATTATCTATTTACTCTGCATAGCCTTTAAAATGCCATTTAACTGAGTTCATGTTTTCACAACACGACATTATATAAAATGTGTAATAACAATAATAATAAATGTATAATCCCACTATAAAACTGATGAGAGCATGAAACAAGCAAAAGAGGCCAGAAGTATCCCTCATCAGCCTGACTGAAGACATAGCTCTGTTTACCTGTGCAAATGCTAGGGTTGGGTTGGACTGGAAAAGAGCTTGTCACAAGAGAGGACCTGGAGAAACACCTGACCTGTCATGAGATGGTACAATATGGGTGTTTGGTGGTAAACCAGGGACTAAAGAGTAAAGTTCATCAAAATCTGGATTGGGTTTGTGGAATGTGAGCTGTAAACTGGCAGCAGCTCCTCCCATCTTTCTAGTTATGTAATGGGCAGCTCTCCTCTCTTTGTGTACAGTGTGTTGATATAATCCTGTCTGGTTTGCTTTCCAGGTGCTGTTCCATTTTCTGCAGGCTCATTCTTTGTTTACATCAATCTGGACACAATCTGGCAAGAACCCATAGTTCGTTTCACTCCTCTTCAGAACTTTGTAAATGGCTGTGTGGCAGCTGCTGTGGCACAGACACTTTCTTTCCCCTTTGAAACTGTCAAGAGGAAGATGCAGGTACAGAACATTCATGTTACCAGTTCTTTGTTGTAGGTGCTTGGTGCAAGAGCTTGGGACAAGACTAGCCAGGTGATCATGGGTGCCCCTTTATTTCCCTTACCAGTAGGCTACAGAGACTTTGGTTTAGTTTTGTTGGGTTTTTTGCTCATTAGTGGGTTTTTGTTTGTATTTTGTTTTTAAACTCTGGAAATCATTGCTACAAATGGGCTGTTATACCTTTAATGTGAGTTCAAGTACTATCATGGGATATGTGTATGCTCTCAGACTCCATCTCTGTAGCTTTATTTCTTTCCTTTTCCATAGCAGTTCCATCAAATTCTCAAAATTCAGAATTGGCAAACCTTCAGTGAAATACAAGGTGAAAGTTTGCCAGCTGGAGAAATTCAGTCCCCTTGGTGGTAGGCAGGATGAATGAGGTCCATGTGATTTTCAGAGCATGTGTGTCTGCCATTTATGCCTCACCACAAAACAAACTTGCTCAGTATAAAGTCTGAAGGATCATTATCCTTGTTCTTATTTCTGGCTCTTCTGGTTAACAAGTGACTTACCAGCTGCAGGTGCTGCTGTTTTCCTGGAGCATCAGCAAAACAGCAGTTACTATATCTTCCTGATCTTTTCTTCTGAACTTTAACAGTAGTGATCTAAGAAAGAACCAAACCCCACAAAACAACCATTATCCCACAGCTTCCATCTCACTGACGTAATTCACTTACTGATGTTGATTTTTCATTAGAACTTCACCAGTAGAGTTTCATTTCATCATATGGTCATTCTCTGGCAGGGGCATAAAAGTTTGGGTTTTCAGCCTAATTCCTGGGAATGCAGATTTATGGGAAGCTTTTGTGATCTTATTAGAAGAACAGTCACTAACTGTGGCAGCCTTATGTAGGTCCTTGCCCCCTTCATCATGTGGTAGCCTGGTTGGCAAGTCACAAAGTAGCAAAAAGTCAGTGAAACTCTGCATTTCCCTCTCCTGCTGCCCGAGTTCCCCTTTTCAGGGTGCAGATGCTGTCACAGAAGCTTCACTGCCCTCTCTCCATCCTGTAGCAGAGAACCTCAGCAGGAGGAGTAAGGAGTTTTTATCAGACCAGCTCATGTAGCTGATGTGTCCAGAAGTCTAGGTTTAAACTGAGCACATTCATCAGGTATCTTATAAAATATTTCAGAAAGATTCTGAGCATGAAAACTTGCTCGTTTTTTCCAGCTATACGAGTGGATCTAAGAAAAGCAAATGCTCCTTACAAGCCTTCTTTTACTTTATATCCTTAGGCTCACAGCAATATTGTTGCCCTGGAGAATAAAAGAAAAAAAAGGCATTTACTGTGCTGTTTCCCTTTTAATAGTTTCTGTCGATGCAACAGCTTTTGTAATCAGTTCAAAAGTAGGGTTTGGCTGTAGCTGGTGCAATGTGTTGTGTCGGGCTGTGTCGTGACAGGCATGTGAAGTGGGACAGGCCCGCGTTTCATTTTCCTGCCACCAGGCCGTGCTCTTCCACCGAGGGGAGCTTCATCCGCTGCTCGGCACTTCCAGCAGTAGGGGAACTGGATTTATTGCCTAAATACGTAGGACTTGGAGAGGTTAAAAATACTTTGTGTGAAAACAAAACGCTCATCAACAGAGAGGGTTCTTCCTCATAAGTACATTGCAGCTCTGAATAGTGATTCTCTGAGCTCAGAGAAACACCTCCTGTTCAGTGATTTATTCTGAAGGCATGGGAGAAAGCAAAGATATTTCAAAAGAGCAAGCTCCCTGGGTGTGAAATCCTGTAATTTGTGGGGTACTGGAAATTACTTAATTCATGTAGGGCTGTCCAGAAAAGAGACCTGTTGTTGGAAATTGCAATCTACATTGTCACCAAGAGCGCACTGGAGCTCCTGCAAGGTTATCCAAGAAATTTGGGTTTTCCAGTTAGCACCGGGGTGGCCCAGCTTTGCAGAGATCAGCTCTGCTTTATGCTTGCTGGTCTGTGCAGTTTGTAGGGTGCTGGTCAGAAGACAAATGCCTAGTACAGCACCAGGAAAAGTATCATGAGAAGGGATGGACCTAGAAAGGAGAGAATAAAGAAAAGGAAAAGAACTTCAAGACTGTAGAAAATGGGGGAGCAGGTACTTCTGATCAGTTTTTCTCAGACATCTTATTCTGAGCAGCCTCTATTTAGTGATTTAGCCTTCTGACTGATAGGAAGAGGGGGCTGCCAAAGCCAACAGCTACCTCTGAGCCTTGTGTGTGCTCTGCAGTGCACATGGAGAAGTGCTGGGCTTCTTTTGAAGCAGTGAATGCTGGGTTTATGGTGTATGAAGAGGAACCCAGCACATTGTGGAAGTCAGTATCAGATTCCTTTTCCCTCCCTTTTGTTCCACTATTCTGACAAATGGAGGGACTATGTTGCTAAAGAAGGTTTTTCCAGTGAAGCTGCTGGTGATGGGGAGCCAGGGACTTGTAAGACAATCTCAGGAGCTTCAAAAACTGAGAAACTAGGACAGAAGGTTGTCTCCATTGATTCTGGGGTGGAGTACAAGCATGAGACCAGGACATCCCATTCAGATCTTTACCTGATGTGCTAGGCAGTCTTAAAAGAGTTAGTTCCATTCATCTCCTCATCTGGACAATGCTTGAATTGTTTGTATAGACCAGGAAATTAATTCTACTATGGGAGAATTCATAAGGATAAGGTGCTATTTAAACAATGCTTGAATTGTTTGTATAGACCAGGAAATTAATTCTACTATGGGAGAATTCATAAGGATAAGGTGCTATTTTTGATCTCCATTGTAATAATTTTGATTCCTCCCTTCTTACTTTACGTATCTGAATCCTACACTTGTGACGTTGGCTGCTACTGTCACTGACAGCTGTGGGAGTAGGAGCTGACTGCCAGCTCCTGCTCCCTCAGCTCTTCTGAGGAAGAATTGTCTTTTGGTAATGCTTTATGATGTCAGATTTGTTCTGTAACCATGGCTTCTTCCACCTTTGCTGTTATCAAGTTTATTTTTTAAAAGAATATGCTGTGTTTGCTATATATATTTGAATGTTTTTCTTAAAAGAAATGTTAATTAATATGAGTGAGTCTTACTCAATATTTGAGTCCTCTATATTGTGCTTATCCTAATTTTATTCCTTTGTCTTCCCTTTTTCACTTTGCTCCTCATTGGCATGTTAGAGAATTCAGAGGTACTGTATGCATGTTTCAGCATGGAAATGTGGCTTTTGTTGTGCATCTGTAGGAGGGGATTAATGAAAGAGAGGGTTGTGTTCTATAGTAAGTGTTTTCCTGACTTACTTTTATGATGTTTCAGTTTCTGAACGAAATCTTACTCATCTTTATATCATTCTGACTGTTATTATTGGCTTTCCTTCCTTATCTCACAGTATAGTAAATCCAGTTTCTAAGCCATATTCAAGTACTGCCCTTTTTACCTTGCAGACTTGCATACAAGAACACTTTTATCTTTTTTAATTTCTGAAGGGTTTTTTTCTGCCCTTAGCAGGGAAATTTTACTTTGAATGAGTCTGGGTCTAAGGAAGCACTGGTAATGTTACTACAAAATCCGTTCTTTCCTTTTTTACTATATCTGAATACTTCAAGCTGCCTGTAATTTTTATTGTTTCATTGATGTTATTACAAAGATATTTTATACCACTTTCTGAAGTTTTTGCAGAATGCTGCTCTGCTGCTCAGGGAAGTGTTTGGTCTGGCAAATGGTTGAGACAATGCCTGAAAAAAGCATAATGTAGGCTTTGCCTTCTGGAACAGCCTAGATCAGCTTTTATGAATCTGAATCTCAGAAGTATTTTTCTTGGATCCCCAGACTTCTACAGGAGAAAACCATGAGGACTGACTGACTGTCAAGTTGGAACACTGAACAGTGTTAGTAGGAAAACTAAATAAGAGGAAGAAATTGTAGATCAAGAATTAGAAGCAGGACTGGGCTGCTTTAACTGTGAGGTCTGCCTTGACTCTAAACCAGTTCCTGCAAGAAGCTGTGGTCTGATAGTTGTGTAATACCTTGAGGTAGATTAGCTTTGCACTGCGACACAGTGGTCTGCTGAAGAGAAGCAGGAGAACACATTGCACCAGTTTGAAGTGCAGGAAGTCTCAGGGATGGCAGAATGCAATTCTCTCCAAATGGTCTCCCCAGACACTAAAGTGGCCACCATGCCCCAAACTAAGATTTGGTAGTGCCAGCTGAATGTGTCTGCCAGCCCCTTACAGTGCCTCAGCTTTGTCATCAGTGTGGTGTGAGTGAGAGCTGTTTAATCTGCTTGGGGCAGATCAGATGGGTTAACTCAGCCCAGCTTTTCAAACTCCATAAGCTCACCCAGCAGACAGGACCTGACACAGGCTGGGTTTGCTGCTGCTCTCACACAGCTATTACAGACAGAACCTTAATGTAATAATGTCTCTGGAGGTACAGCTATTAGGAACAGCTGAGGGAGCTGGGGGTGTTCAGCCTGGAAAAAAGAGACTCTGAGGTGACCTTATCAGTCCCTACAACTCCCTGAAAGTGATTGTAGTCAGACTGGGGTCAGTCTCTTTTCACAGGCAGCAACTGACAGAACAAGAGGACACAATCTTAAGACTGAGTTAAACTTTCCCCTCTGCTACAGGAAATTTAGGCTAGATGTCAGAAAAAATTCATCACTGAAAGAGTGACTGGGCAATGGAATCATCTGCCTGGGGAGTGGTGGAGTCACCATCCCTGGAAATGTTTAAAAAAAGACTGGACTTGGCACTTGGTGCCATGGTTTAGTTGATGAGGAGGTATTAGATCATAGGTTGGACTTGATGATCTCAAAAGGTCTTTTCCAACCTAGTTCATTCTGTGATTCTTTTATAGGTGATTTATTTTGATTTTGTGTAAATCCTTACCTCATCCACATAAGGCAAATGAAAGTATGACCTATGAAAAGCCCCAGTCCTGTTAAAAATTCTTATTTTTTTATTTTATTAAACTATTATTTAAAAAATAATAGTTTTCTCCTCAGTTCCTAGATAGGCAGCAGGAGATGCAGGAGCCACCATTGCCATTGTGAAGTGTGGGACCAAGCCAGTCTGCCTAGGGGTTTGCACCATTAAATAAATTAGTGCTAATGTACATGAAAATGATGCACCCATTTGTAGGGCTTGAGCTGAACCATCATGAGGCATTTGGAAGCCACCCAGAGCTGCTCATGCAAGGGGTTTGCACTGCCTTGAGGAACAAGACTTCTGTATTCTGTATAAAGACTTCTTCACACAGCAGGTGTTAAAGCAGAGGAAGCTCAGGCTCAGCAGCAAAGGAGGAATTCTGCAGCAAACTGTGGAGCCTCAGGGTACAGCAGGCCTGGTGATATATAGTTAAAGCAAAGAGTCAAGCTTTTGACCAAGCATGAAGCTGTTTTGCTGACTGGGTGCCTTTCTTCCCAGAAAGGCATGCTTTGTTCCCAGTTCAGGTTACAGAGGAAGGGACAAGGTGTTCCTGGAGTACAGGACACTGGAGGTCAGCTGTGCTCTGCTGCTCTGATTTCCTGATAGCTTGCCATGGTTTACCTTCCTCTGTGCCTGAATACCTTTGGGTGGACTTTAAGCAGGGGTAAGTCAGCATTACTAAAGCACTGACAGGGAATGACTGAGGAGTAAGGCTGACCTTTAGGAGGAAGAATTGATTAAGCCCAAGAGGATGCCTTTTTCCCCTGAAATATTAACACATATTTACACTTTATTTTTTTTCATTGTGGTGGAATGAAATCCACTACATTTCAAGCATCCAGTCTTCACTTGAGTAAAATTTCTGTTGACTGGAGTGTTATTAATTTGAATCCTTGACCTTCAGTTTCCTTTGAACTACAGCTGCACTTGCCTCTTGCATGTGCCCTTATTAACCCAGACTGCAAAGATTTCTTTCTTTAGCTTCCAGATTAAGAGTGTGAACTCTTGAGCTGTGTGTAAATTGTCTTCCTGTGTTTTTTTTTTAAGTGATCAGAAATGTAGGACACCTGAATCTGCTGAAAATATGTAAATACCAAGCAGTTTTACTCTATCCACCATCAGGGTAGCATACCACTGATGACAGCTATTCACTATTAGTTATCTTCCATACTCTGTGCCAGGAGTAATGCATACTCAAAAATAAATAGTAAATATATGGAAAGTAAAATATGTAAAGGTGTATATATATAGATATGTATAGTAATATATGTATATATGTAAAGTAATATATGTAAAGGTAAATATATTCCAACAAACTTTATTAACAGAGAAAAGGGGGGAAGTACATGAATCAAATATGTGAATTCATAGACTCTGATACATGTGAATACAAATAATTGCAGACCAAAATGTTCCAAAAAGGAAGTGAAAAGTTTTTTTATCTGACCAAGAGAGGGGCTGAGGGAGTTCATTGCAAAGGTCTGTGAGATCAGTTCCCAAAATGGGATTATGTTGTTCTGGCAGTCACCTCTTAATGCAGACAATGGAGAGATGGTGTCTGAAGAGTCTTCAGGTAACAATTACCTCTAACAATTCACCTGCAGTCATGACACTGCACCCTTATTTAAATATTTTGCCTCTTTTAAAAGAATATTGTGTGCAGGTAGTTGGGCATTTTTTGCACATGTCTCTCTTGGGTTTAGGTTGTTACAGTAGAACAGTGTGGATGTGTTGCAGTGACAGAATCAACTTGGTGGGCTCTGGATGTAAAAATACTGTGTTTGTGAGAGATCAGGTGGAGGCAATTCTGCATTTGATGTGATTTAATCATTTAGAGAGCCCACTGTCCATCAGAGGTAAAAAGAGAAGCAACTTAGCCCTGCTACTACTGTGAGTAACACCTTGGCTCCCTGTTACCAGCACAGGGAGCTGTGTCCCAGCCTCCTGCAGTGTGAGACAGCTGCAGCTGGGAGGAAGGAAGTCTTCAAAAGAGAATGGGCTGCTGCATGGAAACCTTAGTGTCAAGGGGTGTCAAAAGCAAGGGATTCCAGCTGCTTTGAGGTGCATTAAATTCTCTGTCATAAACCTGAGAATTTATGAGAATTTGGGGATGAGATTAGCTGTTTGATTTATATGTCATGCTAGGTTTCTGCAAAAGAGGTAGAAAAACCAGTTTGGTCTGTTTTGTTCCGTCCATTTTCTGGCTCTGGTGCCATAGGGTGGCTGTGAGGGTTGCAGGTTGGCAGACATGCTTTGATGAAGAGCCACCAAAACCCTCAGCTACTCTTTTTCATGAACAACAGTGCCAAATGAAACACATTTGCAATATTATTCTTTTATTAATGCATTTTAACTTCACTTAGCTATGTTCCAAAATACTGAAATTTTAACTACAACACAGTTTTTAGTTTTCCTCTTGCAGTAGGTGATTCTGAGATTCTGTGAACAATTGTTAGTTACTGTGTGTAGGGTCCTAGAAGCATACAGCTCCTGTAAAGCAGAAAGGCTGGCAGCACCTACTTTACTCCACAGACTGAAATCTTAGAAACAGTTCTATCTATGGGGAATGGTACTATAAATAATTTCAGTAAATCTCCTAAAAGGTCAGTGTCTATGGGCAGATTGGAAATATAGAGGCTTGACTTACCTGTTCCTTTTAAACTGCCTTCTGG
Organism: Spizella passerina; assembly: GCA_013401375.1. Classification (NCBI taxonomy): domain Eukaryota; kingdom Metazoa; phylum Chordata; class Aves; order Passeriformes; family Passerellidae; genus Spizella; species Spizella passerina. The sequence goes on along the minus strand of WBNQ01038691.1, from coordinate 7,094 downwards.
AGGTGTTTACTGTGTTACTGAAACCTGCACTGTGCTTGTCACTTCTTTTGGTGTTGCAGGCAGGAGTCCTGTAATCGAACCTTTGATCTGTGCCTTTGCAGTGTGTGCAGTAATGAAGGGAATTAAGTCAAACTCACACAGTTAAATTCTGACAGGCCATGCCCTGCCTACCACAAAGGGACTGAAAAAGGAAGGGAATCACATGTTAATGGCATTCTTGTGTTCTTGAAACATTTCAGAAACCTGTCTTTCTTTACTGCTTGGCTGCTCATAACTTCATTTACAAAAAAAAAAAAAAACACCCTTGTGGAACCTGGCTGACATTCAAGAAAGCAGAACAGGGTTTTGAATCCAGTTCTCCTATGACTGCTGTTGCATTTTTAGGGAGACTTTAATAATTTTAGTTTTCTTCTAAGCATTGCTGGTGCTAATATCACCATTCTTATAGAACTGGTTCCTGAAGTCTCAGTTTGAGCACTCAGCATCTTCTGCAGTAGAGATATGAAAGTCTTTGTGCAGAAGATTTTTACCTGTTACCTGCTATAAGAGGTGTTCCACATGCATTTCAATCAGGCAGAAAAAACTGAGAAAAAATTATGATCTGTGGGGTTTTTTTAGACAAAGAAGTCGTGCCCTTAGTGTGGGGGATTATCAGGGGTGTTTTTTCAGCCTTTAACAGTAGATTTGACCATAACTATTTGATTAGCAATTTCTCCTATGTGTGTAGAGTGTGAATTTTGATCTGTTTGCCTTTCCAGCATCTCAGTTGCCAAGTACTTGAAATGCTATAGCTAAGGCACCTAGAAAATCTCATCACCACTTGTCAGTTGATGAGGCTTGTCATAGGCTTAGCAGCTCTGAGGAGCTACAGGCTAGTCTAGAGAAGGAGTGAAAAATCACTACACTATGTGGTGGTTCAGATCAATGTTGGGGATCATGATACCGATATCAATCCATCAATTAACTGTACAAGCCCCATTTTTATCAAACTTCTACCTTAGGATGATCAGTTTGCAAAGCACCAATCTGTGTCCTGGGGCCCCTGACACTTAAGTGTCACTTGCCTTGTGTTTGAGTGAAACCCTGATTTGTCAATGCAAAATAAATCCATGGTTGCATGTGCACAGATGGATGAGGAAGGGATTATTCAAGGTCAGGTTATCCTGTCTGTGCTAACGCAGTAGGAGATTAATGAAGAAAGGATTTAGCTGTTAAAAATGACCAACTACACTTGTTCCATGTGAACAGACACTGTACTGCAGTTGGAAGTTCAGCTGCCAGCCAGCAGGATTCAGTCCAGGTAACTTTAGCTAGTCCTTATCAGCTGAGCACATGGATGTGGGAGCATGGGCACCAACTGCTCCCCTGCAGCCCCTGGAGGGCCCAAACAGCCTGGCTGAAATCTCCATCCTTCCATTTCTGCTGGGCTGCTGCTCCTCAGCCTGTAGCTCCTGCTTGTCACAGTGCAGACCCAGCCTCAGCAGCCAGAGACAGGTCAGCTGGTTTGACCAGAGTTACAGGAAAGTAACTGTGGCTCCAACCTTCCTTCATGGTGTTCCACTGCCAGGAGTGGGAAATGTCTCTACCTGGACCTGAGCAGCATGGGGCCGATGGGATATGTGGCTCTGGTTCAGATGGTTTGTCATCAAAAGGGTGGGATTTATTTCTAGTAGTGACATGGTACCAAAGGAGGCACTGTGTGAAATTACTGTTCACTTCCATACCTATCATAGAGTGAGTTCTTTCCCTTTTTAATTTAAATTTTAATGCAAATTAGGTACTTTTGGGAGGAATCCAGATCTGTCTTTTGAAACCTGGCGTTGACTCTTCCTTATATAGCAGGATGGAGAAAAAAATTATTACTTTGTTTTTCTCTGCTTGTTCTAAACCCCTCTGGGTGTCCCTTGACAGGCCCAGAGCCCTTGGCTTCCCCACTATGGAGGAGTTGATGTCCATTTCACTGGCATGGCTGACTGCTTCCGGCAGACTGTGAAGCACAAAGGTGTGCTTGGACTTTGGAGAGGACTCACACCCAGTCTGCTCAAGGTGAGGTTTTGCTTTCATCTAGTCAAATACTATCCTGAGGGAATCAAGACATTTTGGGCAGTTGGGGATAGAAAGCTTATGACATACCTTTGTACTCAATAGCTTATAGATGACAGAATCAGTGACAAAACAGGTTGTAAACCAGCCTTGGAACTCGGTTTGGTTGTATTTCCCTAAATCCAAGCTTGGTTTCTAGATGTCATCACTTGAAAGTTCATTTCAATATCTCTGAAGAAGGAGGTGCTCCTAGCACACAAGGTGTGCAGTGGATGGGGGATTGCAAGCAATCCACTTAGGGCAGCTAAACAAGTTCTCCCTCTGACCTGAGCTCCAGTCATTTGACAGGTTGTAGTGAGCTGTAAAAAAAGTGTGCTTGTATAAGCCACTTGCCAGAAGCCCAAAGCAGTGCTTTCAGCCAGCTGTTTAATGCATGTGTATCAGTTACTGCAGCCTTTGCTGAGTTGAAAGCATGAAATAAAGCATGGTAGCTTAAACAGAAGGTAATTCAATTTACATAAATACGTTTTACAGTGCTGTGATGAGGATTACCTACATAGAGTACTACAGGTCAGCTAATGAGTGCTAATTGAGTGACAGTAGGATTGATTGTGATGGCCTGCCTGTGACTGCCTTACCTTGGCTGATACAAAGCCAGTGGCCCTGGAGCTGCTGGTTCTGCATGGGGCAAAAGAAGAAAATTGTGGAGTCACTCCAGTGTATGTGGAATAAATTCCACATTTCCTGCCAGGATTTGCTGAAATTGCTTAGGGTGTACTTGGGTGTTTGACAAGTTCTGGTAATCTATTGGGTAGCATAGACCTTCTTCCTCACAATATTGCTATAATTAGTTATGTAACAACAATAAACTGCTACTTTTAGCACATTGCAGCTGCCAGCATAGCTTGAGATGAGACTGATTTTATATAAATGAGGACAAGGTCTATTATTAGATCAGATCTGAAGTACTAGAAGTTCCCTTTTTTTAAAATATCTAAGCTATAGATGCTGCTAGTGAGTCTATATATATATATATAAGAAAATAAATAAATATATATCAGAAAAATTATAAAAATATAAGAAAATAATAACTGTATATATTCTTTGCTTTTTTCTCAGATTGTGCCATACTTTGGTGTTATGTTTAGCACCTTTGAATTCTGCAAGCGGGTTTGTCTCTACAGAAATGGTTATATTCAATCTCCTTTAAATTACAAGCTAACACCTGGTGTTGACCAGAGCTTACACCCACAAGAACTGAGAGAATTAAGGCTCCTCCGAAGAGAAAATTTTGAGCCGAGGAAATCAGCACTTGAAAACTGACATCAGAGTGTCCACTGCAGATACAGAAACACCTTTGCAAGAAAAACATGCTGAGCTACAGGTACTGACATTTCAGTGGATTGCTTGGTTCTTGTAGTGAGACACCTGTGACAGGAAACAATAAATCTGTATTGTACTTGCTGAATGGATTTAAAGAATATGTCTGGCAAGCACATACTGAAGAGGAAAGATGCAACTAGTTTGAAAACTCTGTACTACTGAACTTGAAATGGCATTGTTTTAGGTGCTTTTTAAAACTGAATAGCCATTTGAGATTAAACCAGGTGCAGAAAGGCAAGAGAATAGAGATGGGAGTACAAATTGTCTCCAAAAGCATTAAGAAAATGGATTTTCTTAAAGCAATCTGAGATACCAAGTCAGCCAAATTAACAAAACAGAATAAAATACATGCAACATGCAAGAATTTCTACTGAAATCTCCATGTTTTTTAGTGATACTGTGTGGACATGGCATTCTACAGAGTCAGAATTAGTCTTAGTTCAGAAACACTCCCAAATCCATTCCTTAGTTTTTGAGATGTACTTGAGAATAATATTTTTGTCTGAATCTCCAACATAAAGATGCTGCTGCAGCTGTGCTTTTGCTAAGACAGAACTGTAATGTGCAAAATGGACTGTAATACACTGGAATGACAATCTTGCAAACTCAAGTGCATACTCAAAAATATTCTTCCCTTTCTCGTGCATTGTTACTGCATGTATGTGAATTATTTCACAGTTTGAAAAATAATTTCTTGAAGTCTTCTAACTGAAATATTTCCTGGAAAATGCAGTTCTTAAATGTGTTAGATATTTCAGAGGCATGAACTCTGTCATGTTGTTTATCTACTTTTAAAGCTCTATTTTTTTATTAAACCACTTTTGAGTCCCAGTGCACAGACCTAAGCCTACCATGCTGCCCTGAACTTGCACAGAGAATAGCCCCTGTGCTCCAGGGGCTCACACAGGTCCTGTGGTAGGAGCCTCTGCAAGAGCACCAGGTTACTGCCAGTGCCACTGCCACAGATGGGCCTCTTGGGAGCTTTTGGACAACTAAAGATCATCTTTGATGTTAGTGTGATACCTGAGGAGCCATGGTGTTGCTCCAGTTCCTTTGTAGAAGTTCAGCTATGGAGCAGCCCCATCCCAATGCCTTCTGATAGAAACCCCAAACTCCATGTCCATGTGGGATGCTGGCTGTGCCCCTGGCAGCACAGGAGTCACAGCAGCTCAGAAGGTGTGTGCACACTGGCTCCAGCCTGAGCTGCAGCAGCCTGGGCTCAGCACAGCCTTTGCTGCTTTACACAGCTCCTCAGCTGTGTTTTTGCACTGTTTCTAACCCCTGATGGGTAAAAATAAGTAAATCTCAGAAAGTGCTTGGTTAGAACATGTCACAGCAGGATGAGGAATTGGCAAATCCATGCAGGAACAGTCTGTAACTATGGAGAGAAACTTGCAGAAAGATTTGGGATAACTGCAAGGCCTGACTTGCACCTAGAACTAATTGTTGATGTATCTTACAGCTGAAGTCTTGCAGTGTCTCTCTTAATGGGCTTTGTCTGTTCTGCTGCAGTGGTGCTTCATACTGATTTTTTTCTCAGTGAAGAAATGCAGGCATAGAAAGCAAAACATTAAGATGGTAGAGAGCAGATCTGGTGGCTCATGCATGAGGCTGTAAGTGCTTTTGGTTCTAATCAACCTGCCTAGTGATCACGTTTATTTCCCTGAGCCTCAGTTTCCCATGGGCACAGTACAGATAATAATACTGACACTTACTGGACATGTATGGATGTGGAGATGGGAATTGTAAGCATGTTGGGGAGGAAAGGATTTCTTGCCTTGTCCAAGCATACCTGTATGTTTTTTACTAACACTGTATTTCTAAATAGATTTTAAATATTGAATGGGTATATGTGAATGTCTCATCAACTCTTCAAACCTTGTAAGAGTCAAGTGAGTCAAAAAGTAATCTCTAACTTTCTGATGCAGTTTCTGATATGCTGCTACCACCTTTGTGTTATAGTGCACTCCTATCAGGCACTAACTAACCTTTTATCAACCAAGCCTGTCTTTTGTAATCACAAATACACCGGATAAATTCCCAAAAGGCAGCACTAAAATATTTAACATGTCACTGTCACCTTTATCAGTGGATCACTAACATGTGCAATGGTGTATGACCATGAAGAACCAGTCTATAGCAGGGCTAAACTCTCAGAGAGGTGAAGTTCTGCTCGAGCGAGGTTTGGCTGCCGCTGTGTGCTGGGGGCGGGTGGGGCTGTGCCGAGCATCTCAGCTGAGCTCGGCGCTGGGACTGCACAAGGAGCTCGGTCACTGGCACCCTGCGTGCGGGGTGGCAGCATCCCGAGGGCTGACAGTGGGGTCTCGGCTGCGGGGACAGAGATGGGGCCTCAGCGTGGCCGTGGATGAGGCAGCCCCAGAGCCCGCCCCGCTCCAGCTGAGCTGAGCCTGGCTGCTCTCGCCATGGCACTGGGATGGCCCCGTCACCGCCATGTGCTGTGCCCGGGGTACAGATAGGGACAGGCGGTGTGACCGGGCCGGGGCCGCATCCGTGTCCTGCCCGCGGAGTGCAGAATCCTCCATGCCGTGATGCCGCGTCCCGGCGTGCTTTATCCCGGGATCCTCCATCCCTGGGTGTCCCGTCCCGGTGTGCCCCATCACGGGATGTCCCGTCCCGGTGTGCTCCATCCTGGTGTGCCCCATCCGGGGATGTCCCGTCGCGGTATGTCCCATCCCGGGATGTCCTGTCGCGGCGTGCCCCATCCCGGGATGTCCCGTCCCGGTGTGCCGCATGCCGGGCTCCCCGTGCTGCGCTCCCGCTCCCGTCACCGCGGCCATGTGCCCCCCACCAGTTCCAACGGCAGCCCCGTCCCCCTGCGGCGGCCACGCCCCCTGGCGCAGCCAATGGGCGAGCGGGACGCGCGCCCCGCCCACGCTCGCGCCCAGCCCCTATATTAACGGCCATTGCGGCGCCCCCTCAGCGCCGCCTCCCGCCTCCTTCGCCCGGCATCGCCTCCCGCTCGCGCCGCTCCCGCCATGACCGATGCGGCCGTGTCCTTCGCCAAGGATTTCCTCGCCGGCGGGGTGGCGGCCGCCATCTCCAAGACCGCCGTCGCCCCCATCGAGAGGGTCAAGCTGCTGCTGCAGGTGAGCGCCGGCGGCCGGGGCCGTGCTAAGGTCGCCGCAAAGAGAGGGGGGGCGGCGGTGGGCCGGGGGCTCGCGGGGAGCGGCGCTGACGGCGGCGTCTCGGCCCCTGCAGGTGCAGCACGCCAGCAAGCAGATCGCCGCCGACAAGCAGTACAAGGGCATCATCGACTGCGTGGTGCGCATCCCGCGGGAGCAGGGCATCCTGTCATTTTGGCGCGGCAACCTGGCCAATGTGATCCGGTACTTCCCCACCCAGGCCCTCAACTTCGCTTTCAAGGATAAGTACAAGGAGATCTTCCTAGGCGGCGTGGACAAGCGAACCCAGTTCTGGCGGTACTTCGCCGGTAACCTGGCATCCGGGGGTGCCGCCGGCGCCACCTCCCTGTGCTTCGTGTACCCCCTTGACTTTGCCCGAACCCGCCTGGCCGCGGATGTGGGTAAAGCCGGGGCCGACCGGGAGTTCAGTGGGCTCGGTGACTGCCTGGTCAAAATCTTCCGCTCAGACGGCCTTCGGGGCCTGTACCAGGGCTTCAGTGTCTCTGTCCAGGGCATCATCATCTA
>WBNQ01038690.1:0-11268 GCA_013401375.1 Spizella passerina | reverse complement strand
TTTTTTTTTTCTTTTTTTCATGGCAAGAGGTGGTCCAAGCCCTGTCATTACATAATATTTTCAATATTTCCCCAGAAAGTCATATTATGATGTAGTGTATGCATGTAACTGTTCTTGACCACTCAACAAATTTAAAGGCTGTTACATCCAAGTGAATGTTGCACTTATACATGACTGTTAGGAGGCTCCTAAATGTGACAGCTTCCAGATGTATGAACCAACTGATCCCTTTATTTAGATTATGTAGCACAGCTGATGCCTAGATTAGTGCTGGCTGGACAAAGCTATGGGAGATTTGTCTGGTTTCCATAATGCCATGTTTATATTTCAGTTGGATTTTTCTTTAAAAACTGACCTCCCTATGACCTATTGGGGCTGTGTCCACTAGGATGCTGGTTTTGATGTGTTTGCAACTACTTTTCTTTTGGTGTCTAATGGAACAGGTTCTCATTTTCACACTCTTGGATTATTACGCACAATCTTTTTAATTTAACTGTGAATTACCTGCTTTAACCTATAACCACTCTGGTAAAACCATGCTTGTAAAGTTCTTCGCTCACAGCTAGCTTTTTTTCTGATTGGTTAAAACAGCATTTTGGTTATAGATCTTGTCGGACTGTTACTTGTCAGATGTCTTCTTCTGTATACAGAATAGAGTCCAATTGTTTGCTCAGTGCTTTTTCTGTCTACAGATGATGTAGATGGTGGTGTGTGTGTATGTGGCTCTAGCTGCTCTATTTCAGAGTTCAGCAGGATCTGAAGTGCAGAATTTTATCAAGAAGTTCACTCTTCTTTGTATGTACTATACAGTTATATCCATTTTCTCAGCCATCCTTATATTCTTCAGTATTTGTCTTGTTTTTCTTCAGTATTTCAGGCTTTGGTTCTTTTAATTTCTCAGATTTCTGCTGCCTTGTAATATGCAGGAAGTGAGTTAGTCTTCCAGGAAAAACCTGAAGAAATCAATAAAACTTCTTAAGGTCTGCATGACAGTTCTAGTATAAGAATGTAGTCACCTATCGGAGTTCAGAAAACTAAATATGCTCAGCATTCACTAATACTTAAGAAACCATAAAATTTTCTGCCTTGTTCTGTTGATGCTTTGCTGGAGTGGCAGATTCCCAAGATGGTGCTTCATGACAGAAAACTCTATGCTTTAAAGTGTAATATCTGTGCTGAGAATGTGTGCCATGTTATAACGGCCCCTTCATTTCTGTGTCCATGGATTAAGGAGAATGAAAATATTTTACTCCAGTTTTGCATAATCTGTGCTATTTCATTATCCACTCAGATTGTGCCAAATATGACTGATGAATACCATATACAATAAATTATGTTCACCCTTGCTCTTAATTGAGTTACTTTTGACTTGGAGTAGTTTTTCACTGTACAGTACAGTATAATAGATAGAATGGAGTTGAAAGGAGTAGTTATTAATTCAGAATTTAAAAATAAAACACTTTTCTTTATTCCTTTTTTATTGTGTAAACTTTGTTTAATATCTGTAAATACAATTTACTCGTTCTTGGTTTTGCTCTGTTATTTTCATTTACTATCACCTCAGTAACTATAAACAGACTGATTTTGGCAGCAGTAGTAGTTTCATGAGGTAAAAAGTTCTTTATGGAAACTGCTGACCATATACATGTTTTGATGTATGGAGAATTTTAATTTTGGTTTTTAGAATGAATGTCTTGGCTTTAACTTCTGCTTGGTTTTGGGAAACTTAGTTATTTCAGTGCTTGAGCAAAATATACAAGAGGTAAGGGAATGAAGAAAACCATAACCTGATTCTTTCTGCAAAGGTGCTGCTTCTTTAGAGAATTGTACTGAACTTAATTTCAGCTTCAAATATACAAGTAATCATTGTGTATTTGAAACATCTGTATTTTGCTCATGTGCAAGCACATGTGCAGTGTTGTACACCTGGATTACCTGAAGCTCAGTCATTAGACTGTAATACAGTCTTCTTTTATTAACAGTGAGATAAATTATAAGAAACAGTCTTCCCTTGTTTACCAGTATGATGCATTTCTGCCTTTCAGTCAGTAATCAAAAGTTAAGTGCAGCAAACTAGAAATGAGCACTGTTGAGTCAAGTTGTATGATTTTTTTTTCCCCTGTTAAATCATTGCTTAAGGGCTTCTGGCCCCTAGCTCAGGAATCCTGCCCAAAAATGCCAGATGTATTACACAGTCAAGTATTGCAATGTAAATAGTGTTCTGTGCCATGAGAGCAGGGTGGTCCATCTCCTAGTCAAAAAAAAAAAAAAAAGGCAGAAAAGGGAAAATCCGCATGCTCTGAAATAAACAGTAGTTGTAGTGTTATTTCTGGTTTTGGCTGCACAACCAGTGTTTTGGAGCTGAAAGAACACAGATAAATTAGTGCTTTGGACTAGCAGAGAACTGAAACTGAGATGCTAGAAAGCAAGATGTGTCTTGGCTGAGAGTCTATAGTGTAGTCAAGCAGGCAATGTAATAAGTAAAATATTAAAGTACAGGCCATTGCTGACAGGCAAAACATATTACTTTACCCTATTGAGAGCAGCAATCTCTTGCATGTGGAAGCAGAGTGGACAAATGATGGGAAGCTGGGAAGGCACAGACATAGGGATCTTCTTGACCTCATGCTGTGACTGGGTATGTTACTGGACCTTCTGAGCATAAACATTGCTGAGTTGTTCTTGTTTGTAGTAAAATCCCTTGGCTGTATATTAACAATGACTTACCTTCCAGTGTACTTACCTTATTCAGATGCAGATTTAGAAGGTTTATTTGCACATTTTTCTATTCTGTGTATGAACATGCCATTTCATAACATTTAAAACTAGTTGAAAAAAGATTTCACAAATCTAACCTGAAAGGAAATTGCCAAGGGTGATGTCATAATCAGATTTACATTTTGGTTATCTGAGAAATCTGTGAACACCATAGCTTCCTTGGGTGTGTGCAGAGGAGAGGGGGGTTATAGGAACTTACTTGGGTGATAAACCATATTTAAATTGCTGCAGGAATGTAATCCCAATGTAGATCTTGGTGTAGTCTCCTCAGTGTGATACTCAGTAGAATGATGAGGTTTAGGAGCTCAATTAAACATCTCCTTTCCTGCTGACACTAAGCATTAAAAAACCCCTTATTCATTACAACTTAAATTTATTTTTTTTACGTTACCTTTTCTGTAATGGTAAAAAAAGTACTTAAAGAAGATACTTTATTGTACCAGTTCTTCTGGTGAGTATCTCCTGGGCATTTTTCTTATTTGCCTCTCAACATGGGCCTTATTCTGATTTCATTTACAACTGTCTTCTCTAACTTTTCAAAGGGTTCCCATAGTCAGAAGAGAAGCGAAGCCCTAGCTGTTTAGAAGCTGATGCTGTTTAAACAGTAGATAAAAGAAAATCTAATATTCTAGTAGAAATTATTAAGATCAAGAAACAAAACCAAAAACATGTTTAGTATGACTTCCAACTGTAGATAAAAGGTAACAACTTGAGAGAATTGTGAGCAGGTGTAAATATCTATTAAACTGTTCTTTCTAGAGATTTGGGGAAATAGGATGACCTTTTTCTTCTTTTTTCTGTCTTCTTTTTTTTTTTTTTTTTTTAAATAGGCTACAGTTTCACATGGCTTGCAAAAGAAATCTTTCTCCCTTTTTGTTTCCCACACCAATTGATTTATCATTTTGCTTGCAAGCAGACTTAGAATGTTAGGGCAGGAACACACTCACTTTTTTCTCGTAACTTTTTTGTTGCAGACCGAAACCAGTTGACTTGAATAAATTTTTCTGTGGTCTGAATGAAGCCAGCAACGTGGAAAAATCTTGCCATTCAGAGCCGTCTGAATGTACATTTCAGCCACACAGTAAGCTGTATTGGTAGGCAGTGGACTGCTAAATACAACCATTTTTCGCAGCAGAGAGTTAGACAGGTGATTAGCATAATTAGCACAGAGTAGGCTATACATATGGTAATGTTAAGTGTGTAAATGCCAGCTGCGGTGTAAAATTTATGTCAGGGGTCGACAGGGCTGTGCGAAAGTATTGTGTTACAGCTGCAGGTCAAAGCCTCCATTGCTTTAGCCCCTTTTCTCTTGTCGGTGAATGCGCTAAACAGAAGAGAAAGACAGAAATATAACAGATAAGGCTTTGATTGAACAGCCTGGTTCTGTGCAAGAGGGACTTCTCTTAAACCACGCGCCCCCCCCCCCCAGCTCTCCCAAAACTACGCATGCAAAACAAAAGTCCTGCTCTTTCATTATAGATTTTATTTTGCATCATGCTAGCTATAAAAGTGTTGCAGTCTTTGAGTGATGTCATTACGATGGGATGAGGGGAATCTTGCTGGGGGGGAGATGGGGGAAGCACAAGGTGGGTAATTATGCTTTAAAGAGCAAAAACAAACAAAAAACCCTTTAATTCACCTTGTCCTTTCTTCAATCCAACCTTCTTTTTTTTTTTATGTCTCTGTTACTTACTGCAGTTAGGGGGGTAGGAATTAAATAGTCTTGAAGGTGACAGCATTAAATGTAATAAAATCTCAACAGTGCAACAATCTTGGAGCTGCATGACTGGTTTTAAACTAAGTGCCAGAAGTTCCTCTGTGGTTTTTGTGTGTGGGTTGCTACACTTATTCCCCAGGTTCCTCCCACCTCCTAAACCACTAAATTCTTTATAAATTAAAAATGACTAGTACAGGTTTCTTGTTTTAAAGGAATGCAGTGTTGAAGAGTACGCATCTTTTTAAGCATTGGAGGGGGAAATCGGTAAATCTTTTTGTTGCTGTAAACTGTTCATTCATATATTTCACTTGCAATTTCCTCCTTCCCCCCGCCCCAACCCACCCACCCCCCCTTTGGTATTTTTTTGTAGCCGGCTATAAGGAGTGGTGGTGTTGACAGAATATAGTTCACACCACACTGACCTTGTGATGAAACTTCCTCACAGCCGCAGGGGGTCCTTATGAATCGGCCCCTAATCCAGCTAATCCCGCTCGCAACAAAATCGTGAAAGTGGCTCCCAACGATGTGTGTTTCCCTGCGCAGATGCCGCGGGAAGGAGCGGCGTTGGGAGCGCAGCAGGGCGGTGGGGCCCTAGGGTGCCCTCGGGGCAGGGCTGTGGCTGCCGGCGGGGCCGGCTGCTGGCAGCGCTCCAGGCGGGACCCCGCCGTGCGCCCCGGGACTGCCGGCTCCGCTCGGCTCCTCCCGCCCCGACCCTGGAGCCGCCGCTCAAGGTCCGGAGGAAGCGCGGACCCCGGCGCCGGGCTCCGTAGTGAAAAGCCACCAGCACGGCCACAGTGGCCCAAAGCAGAAAATAAAAGCCATGCTTGGCCATTTGTTTGGCTTTTTTCCCCGACCTTTCCTGCTTCAGCATAAACCTGGCCATATGGTCGCACTCTCGGAGTGCCTGATGGGAATCTCGGAGTGCATCCCGCACAAAGTGGGACGCGCTCTGTCCTGCTCGGTGTCAGTGGCGAGTGAGCGATGAAAAATGGGCCTCCTGACTGATGCAGCACGGCCTCGGGAGCTGGTGGCCAGTAAGAAATATCGAGGTGAGGGAAGCTGTGACAGGCAGCAGGTTCGGTGCTGGGGGGAGCGCTGACCTGACCTGATTGTGTCCAACAGTGAGAGCAGTTCTGCTTCAGTGCAAAGCCATTCAGAAGGAAGCTGCTTAGGCAACAACAGATGGTACAGCAAGCAGCTGGTAGGCAAAACTTGAAAGGAGCTGTACCCTGTGTCGTAACATGTTCATTCCTTTCATTTTTCTATGTTAATTTTGCCATCGCCTAAAAGTGCTATTTAGGAAGTTATATCCTCTAAAAAGTTCTGGATGCTGTTTGCATTTCTGCTTGCTGTTCCTTTAAAAAAGATTGCATTCAAATTTTGTGCTACTCCATGTACAGATGAAATTTGTGCTATCCCAGGAGTACAGATAAAAAGACCTAAAAATGCTGGTTTTAACCACACCGGAAAACAATTACATATTTGAGGAAATGGCACTGAGAGGTTAAATGAAAAGTTTGGCCTAGAGGAAAGCTGACTGCTGTGGAACAACACAGCAAATTGTTTGTAACACATTACCCAGCAGAAGCTCTTCAACCTAAAGTAACTTAAAGAAATTATATTCAGCTGTTTTGAAATCCTTAGCTTTAGACCTTGAAGCCCTTTACATACCCTTCTCAGCAGAACTCCTCTAAACTTTGCCACTTTTGTTGACAATTGAGGATTTTTGCTTGTTATGAAGCATGCTTGGCTGTTATCATAAATTACAGAAGAGTAAGAATTCAGTTTGCTCCTTTTGGGGTATATACTGTCATGTGACCGTAAACTGTTGGGAGAACTGCAATAATCTGTGTTAGCTGCTGAAGGCAGTCTCCTTGATATCTAGGAAAAAGCATAGTCTGAGACACTTTTGTTACTATTCCTTTGCTACTTGAGTCATAAAATTCAGTTGTTCGGCTTCTACACTGAAAGCTGTGGTTTAGTTGTGATGTGAAGGGACCACGTCTTTGGAAGGAAGTATAGTTTGCTCTCCATGCCCATTCATTCCTCAGTTTCTTTGCTGGATTGGTCAACAAGGATGCCCGTTGTGACAGTACTGTTTTATAATGTGGACACCTGCCCCGTAGGAAATGGACTGAGATCACCAACTCATTTCACATAAGTTAGCAAACAGCTGTCAGATGGTAAACAACTTGTGGTCACTATTGTTCCTGGCTGGATTAGGAACGGTGACCCAGAGGTGAACAGCTCATATCCTGTTACCAAGGACATGTGTCGCAGCTCAGTAAGCAGCCACTGCATTTTATGTTTAATTGAAAAGTTTGAATTGTGATGTACCAGTATTATATATTATTGTATGTTTCATTGCATGTTGGTTTTGCTTTTTTTTTCCCTTAAGTTTGTACTGTTTAATTTGTTCATTTTGGTGTGCTGTTTTTTTCCCTGCACTTTTCCACTATCTCAACCTAGATGGACACCAAGCAAGAAGTCAAAATATCTCTTTTTTTCTTTAGCAATCTATCTGTTTTACTCAATTAAAAATATTATTTTTCTGCCTATAGGCAATACAGATGTGTACACGTAAAATTGGATTTTAGCTGATTTTTAGAAAGAAAAGATTTCAGTTCCTAAAATTGCAGGGAAGGTTTATCACTACAAGCAGGGGCAGCTGTTGTTGGGCTGTCTTCCTGAGTATGCAGACAGCTTTGTATCCTTGTCACAGCTCTAAACTTTATCATACTGTGACAGAATGAAAAGGCAACTTTGATGTGTGTTTTTATTTTTGCTATTCGTAATCGTGTCAGCATTAACGAAATTTGTAACAGCAACACTGGAGCCATCCCCAGCATGTGTAAGGAGTAACTTAACTCATATCATATGATGGCTTGAGAGATAAAAAGCAGCCTTTTGAAGTGCTTTGTTGTTGGATGTTTCTTTGTTAGCTTTTTTTTTACATTTGTAGGTTTTTATCTCTGCCTCTTCCTGCCCCCCCTCTGCCCCCCACTTTTCTAAAGTAAAATGAAGAGCCTGATGTTATTTTATTCACAGTGTGATAGAAATGGTTGATGCAGTCATACTGCTTTTACATTATCCTAAAGTCTTTGGCACTAAAGAGATATTGATACTGATTATATCTTCTCATTGGGATGTGATGATGTTGCAGATGGTGTCCTTTTGTTGGACAGCATAACTGGGGAGAGGGATAAGAGTAGAGTGTCTACCTGTTTGTTGGGACGCGAGATGGTAGGGTGCAGGCTGTTTTAACCTGGGTAGGCACAACAGCTGCTCTGTGTGTGCTATACAGATGAAGAAATGTGTATTCAGCGAATGCTGTGCAAGAAAACCTAGACAGATACAGCATGCAATTTCTGACTGCCTGTAGTGCAGTGCTTGCAGAGATCATGTCTAGTTACATGATTAATATGATTTTTTTAATTGAGCTGCTGCACAGCCCACTGAATGACCATGTAATCTCTTTAAGATGCTGATTGTTAACCACTGTGTTCTAGCTCTTGTAAGCTCACTGTTTGTCAACATATTTTTTTGGTAGCTCAGTTTCATTCACTTTCTGTGAAGTCTTTATTTTTGCATTATGTTTTTATAATGTAATCCTGATGAATTTATGACAGCCATCCTTAGCATCATTAGATACATCGTTAGATGTATCAGTATCTCACAGTAGTTAATACATTCAGAGATCAGCCATGTAAAGCAATAGCAATTGTGGCTCTTCAAGCAGAAGACATTTTAAAAATTTAAAGAAGTGGACATTCCAATCCAATCTCATTTCTGCTACTAACTAAACTTGGACTTCCAGAAGGTGTTTTGTACTTTCTCCCAGCAAATGGTTTTGCCTGTCAGGCCTAAAGAATGATAATTCTGAGGAAGGTGCTGTCTTCCCAGCTCTTCTGTCAGGATGCTGACTAAAACTGTCCGTGTGCAGAAAAACTATATTCTGTTGCTGACAAAGAGCAGCACCAGACAAGCTCAAACATGAGAGAACATGAAGACAGAACTCCCTAGAGAGCAACAGGAAGCTTTAAATCAAAAGGTCATTATTTTTCTGTGCCTAGTAAGAGACAGGATAGTCTTCATATCTGCTGCAGAACTTCAGCTCTTTATATCAGTTTCTGTATAGGAGGTTTCATCCCTTTGTGAATAGTATTTGACTGCTGTGGTTTTTTTTTCTTATGAGGTCTGTGTTCTTTATCAGTAAAACCAGAGATGGTCACTGGTGCCATTAGGTACTGCTTGCTGCTCTGTGGCATGTGTGACTGCTTGTGATCGTGGTACCCAGTTAGGATGGGGAAGCAGAACTGTGTCTCACTGGCCTCATCTGTGTACCATTGTGATGGACTGAAACTAGCTTCATTGCTTGGTGTTTGAGTAACACCTGTACACACGTGTTACAGAGATGCACATGGGAACAGCATTCCATGAGGAAGTGGAGTAGAAGAAAGCCCATAATGGCAGTCAAAGCCGAGGGAGATGGGCTGTGCAGGGTATCAGGGAGAGAGGTATGAAGTCTCTTTCTGGTTCCCATCCTGGCAGAGAGAGCGTGCTGAAGGGTGAGAAAGCAGGGTGGAGGCAGGATGTCTGTTCTCCATGTAAGTCTAGCATCTTTCCCTGTACATTGCTATTCTTTGGGTTGATTGGTGAAGGCTGACACCCAGGTGAACACATTGGAATGTTATTCAGTCTTTGTATGTGATCACTGGGTTGTAAGGGAGTTTTATATCTTATACCTCCTGCGGCAGTGATTACAGGTATTGCAAAGGTTCCCTGCCTTGGCTATTGCCATAAACTAAGCACTGCAAGGGATACTTATCCATATGCCTGATTTATCAAAAATGATAGCATCTTTCAAAGACATAAAACAAAAACATTGTTTGTGTGAGATGTCCATGACTATTAGAGGCATGATTCTGTTGCTTTGCGTTTTCACTGGCACAAGGTTGCTGAATTGCTCTAATGCAACTCACATTTATAGTCCTGGAAAAAAATTTAAAAGGTGGTGTTGCTCAAACAAAGCAGAACTGTGTCTGCTCCTCAGGTGCTCAGATGCCTTGAGGCCTATAGTCTTCCAAAGGGAGGTTCTCCAGAAGATTGTTTGTGTACATAAAATGTGTCTGAGAATTTAGGCTCCAAAACCAGTATGTATTTGTGGGAAACTTGGCTTTGGTTTCTCAAAGTCTGTCCTCCACATTGGTAGGCAAACATTTTTATCCCAAATGTTTGTCTCTCAGGAATGTTCTTTTTTAGAGAGAGCCTGCTGTCTACTAAGCTACTGGTTGCATGTGGTAGTGCACAAGGTAACTATTGAGTGGTTAATAGAGGTAGTGTTAATGTCCAAGAAAAATAAAGAAACCTCGGGCTATATGATGCAATTCCAGTAACTTGAAATGAAACATTGTAAGACACGCTGAAAAATAAATATTTAATGCCTTCAGAGCCATTGGACAGTAAATTAATAAGCAGTGACTCCTGGTTATCCCTGATGGCTTGATCTAGCATAGATCTGTAAGTGTGATAGTAGTCAAATTTACTCCTCAGGCTGGTTGGTATGGAAGAGACTGCAGTGATGGATTCCAGACTTCTTTGTAAACGTGTTNTTTGTTTCATGGTATAGGATGCTGACTTGCTCAAGGCAAATCTGGAGTGTTCTGACAAAGAGCTAAGAGGCTGTGGATATCAGAGAGGGTGGGAAGGAGGAAGACACTTTCCTCTTCTCTGGAAAAAAAACCAGCTTTTTAACAATAACTAGCCCTCAGCAGTAGAAATGCTGTCAGTTTCATGTTGAGCAATGGCTTTCAAATACATCCTTGCGAATTAGAAACAGATACGTTAAATGCGAAATAATGCCACGACACTGGTGTTAGTGCTTTGCTGTTTTGGTTTTTTTTTCCATAAAAAATTCTGGCTAAATCACACAGATGGCATGGTATCTCATTTTTCATAGGCAGAAACCCATGACACTGCTGGAAGGGTAGTGTACAAGCCACTGCACTGTCTTATCACCAGTCATGAGACTCTGTGCTGACCTGTTACTTAAATCATCTTTTGATTGTGGGAATTCTTGCTACTAACTCAGCCATCTGTGTACTTAATCATAAGGAATCATGTAATAAAAGTCTAGAATGCCATCAAGTGGCTTTTGGTATATCAAAAAAGGACAGTGATATGTGGATTTTGTCCTGACT
Source organism: Spizella passerina (assembly GCA_013401375.1). NCBI lineage: Eukaryota > Metazoa > Chordata > Aves > Passeriformes > Passerellidae > Spizella > Spizella passerina. Next base: position 573 of record WBNQ01038690.1, on the reverse strand, counting down.
TTTTCATCAGATTATTGAAGTGAGATGGTTTTGTCTCTCTTTGATATAAAATAGAATTGGAAGTATGTATGCCATATATAAAATTTCTGTTAGTAGCGTTTTGAGTGTAAATTGTTGCTATTACCAAGCTGAAGAAAACAGTCCATAAAGGAAAACCACAAAACACCGGCATTTTGTTCATTGATCATATTTTCCATTATATTGTTTGTGCTATGGTGTGGAAATACTATCATGACTATAATGCCTTTTTTTTTTTTAAGTGTAAGGAATGAATTCCTGCGGAATATGTGAGTCTTGCAGGTAATATATAAATCCAGCACAGTGGCTTTAGTACATTTCCATGACATTTTTACCTAAGTTTTTGCACTCCTTGTGGGTAATTGGAGGGAAAAAAAAAAGAGCAACAAGAGGCTTGATTTTAATGCCGGTTCAGCTAATTGTGCTGATTATGTGGGTTGAAGATATGTGAGTATGGCAGGCTACAGTGATCTTTGCAAACTTTTAATTAAAATAAATTGAAGCACAACTGGTAAAAACTTCAATTTTTTTGTTTTTTCCTTCCCTTTTGCTTTT
>WBNQ01038689.1:0-15977 GCA_013401375.1 Spizella passerina | reverse complement strand
CTAAGCATTTAAAACACATGGGACAGCACATTCTTGTTACTTATTTATATAATGCCCTTGGGTAACAACTCTGAAGCTGAGGAATACCTGAGAGCAAAACACTGACTGTCTGTAGCCAAGCTTTCTCCTAGGAAATGTGATTGATTTAACTAAACTCCAGGAACACATTAAGTTTTTGGGGAAGTGTGTGGGGGGAACCAAGAGACCTGCACGTCCCTCACAACAATCTCATTGAATTGATGACACAATTAGTGTCCCAGTCCAAGCTACAAATATATAAAGGATTTATTTAACAATGGAGTCAATCCTACTGCACCTACAACACCACATTTGATTCACAATTGTCAAGAAGCATCATAACAAAAGATTTAGGAGTGACAAGCAAGGTTATACCCTATAGCCCAGTGATGGAAAACAAGGGACTGAGTAGGCCAAATGCCTGTTCCTTTTATTTCTACAAAGTGTTAAACTTTAGTACTAGACATTAAGTGGTTTTGCACAGAAGTGAATACCCCAATCCCTAATTAGAAAGAAGAACCTAAGCACAGGACTCTTAAGTCCAAGCTGTTCTATGAATACCCATTTCATCTTTTTAACAAATTAGCTTTAATGAACTTCATTTCCCAGCCCTAAAGAGCTGGGGAAAAAGGTATCCAAAGCCTCAAAACTGTGTGTGAGGGAAAAAAACCCCAGCCCTGCTTCACACTAGTGATGAATATTTTAAAAATCCTTCAACTATATGTCAAATAGCTTTTTCTAAACTCATAATTATTTATTGTAAGATTCAAAGACAAACTCAATAAAGCAGTGAGAATAGGTATTATGGGATGCTGAATCTCAGTTTACACAGATATAAAGTAGCATCCATTTTTCTTTCCACCAGCTCTGAGAAACTCCAGTATTTTCCTATCAAGGATAACTCTTAAGAGCCTTAGTTGACATTCTCAGGTCAACACTTCCTTTGCAGAAAGCAAAGAAAAAATATGCAGAGCACAGAAAGTCAATCAGATGGTAAGCTTGTTTTAGAAGTACATACATGAACACAAAGTTTCGAGCAAATATGATACAAAGATTCAAAAGATTGAGGAAAGGGATTTGGTTTAGGTGTCTTATTCTCTTGAGGACAGATCAAAAGGACTTTCAGAAGTTGCTTTTACAGAAAAAGAATCTCTGTATTACAGGCCTTGTTTTGTACATCTTTTCAAAGGCTTCTTGTCTAGAATGCAGTTTGCTGGATAATTGAGCCATGTACAACACCTTCTGACCTCCCTCATGTCTGTTTGGCCTTTTCCACTGATGAAAGAAACCAAACTTTATTTTATTTATTTCCACTCTTGGAGATGTGCATTCTTAAACTGATCCATTTTCTGAAATCAATTCTCACATAAGCGTAGGTAGTATAAACTTNAGACAGAGTGGCCAACAAGTATTCAGCATACCTGCTCCAACCTCCTTTTCTTCTTCTTCAATGTTGTTTTTGATGCTGTCATACTCTTCATCAATTGCCTGGTTGCCACGCATTTGAGACAGAATCCTCCGTGCCCTCTGGGTCTGCCCTTTCTGAATGAGCCAGCGGGGACTTTCAGGAAGAAACAGGAAGCCAAGAAACTGTATAACTGCTGGTACAGCTGACAGGCCCAGCATGTACCTGCAAATAAACCAGAAAATAGATAAATATCTACTATTTGCTTAAAAAACACACTATGAGAAGATTCAGTTACAGCTAGTCAAACTGCATTTACAGATCAAATCTCCCACTCCTTGTATTTTTTCTCACTGTAAGTTAAGGGGGGAAGAATCATATTCTGCAGGTATTTTAGAAAATATGATCTTTCCTTCATTTCCAGGATATCTCAGGGACATGGTGATTAATCTGCCACCACTGATTCTAGCCACTGCTCCTGAGGACACTAAGTTAGACTAAACAAAAAACCTGAAATATTACACTAGTTAGGAAACTGATAAATCCTTCAGTAACAATAATCAACAGAAAGAGAAAGCAAATGCATGGAGAAAACCAAGTACTGTTGATGACAAAGATGAGATTGAAATCTTGCTAATTGTTTCACCAACATATTAAAAACAAACAAACAAAACAGCTGGAGAACAAAGTATAATTTGGTCAGTAGTACATACACACAGACACATTTGCCCGTTTTAATTTTGAAAATTTCTGACTATAAGCAGAAACACTGAAAAAAGTTCATTGCACCAGCACAGCAATTTACACAAAATCTTTCAGAGAGTCTGCTTTTAAATCTCCACGCAGATGCAGTGTGAGGTTTTAAATCAAAACTGCATTTTAGATGCCCAAGGGTTACTATTTACAGCATCAAGGCTATTTCTCTACTCAACAGAGAATTACCACTGGTAAAAGCACAGTTATGCTTCCAATGATCAGCACTGACACCTGTGGCAATACCCAAGCAGGGTTATTTGCTCCATCCAAAGTGGGGGAAAAGCTGTGGAAGACAAGCACACCATCACTTTTCATGGGTGGCTCTGGTATACACACATCACATTTTTATATTTCTTCAGTAAAACAATAAAAGGATGAAAAGAATTGCAGGACCGTGTATAATTTTTGTTCTGCTTTTAAATCTGACCTTTTCCCATTTACACTTCACCCAGATTCTTTTCACTTTCATTTAAGACTTGAAACAGTGCTGGTGTCACCTGTACATTATTGCAGTTATCACAAGTTGCACATCATCAGTGGATATAATAATTAAAACAGCTCCAGAAATCAGTCCCTCTGAATATTGAGGTAACCTGTACTCATAAACAAATTCACACCTTGACATCAATCAGGAGATTAAGGAGATTTGCTAATCTCTTCTCTAGCTCCTCTCTCCATTCCCCAGGATGCACACCTGCTTTCACAGTGACTCTGCAGCCTCTTACCTGGATCTTTTTATAAAGCATGCCTGAGATTGCTAATTGAGTAGGAAGGAGAGAATAACTATTATTGAAAACCTCATGTTAGGGGCAATGAACCAAATGCATTTGTCAAGTCCAAATGCATTTTGAGTAAAAATGGAAAAATACTTTCTTAGAGGCATTTAATGGAGAAAAACATGGGCAGTACAACAGACAGAAAACTGGAAAATAGTAAAAAGAATACCCAAAGGCAATGCAAAGAGGATGGCCATCCCAGGACAATGTGCATGCAGACCAGTCTTCCCATCCCCAGCTGAGCCCTCCAGTTCTTCTTAAAACCAGCCAAAATTTCCAAAGGTCATACAAGCAAAACTTGCTCTAGAAAGAGCTCAGTTAGCAGCTCTCTTTTTTTTTTTTGGTAACAATTTAAAAATTACATAGCTCATTATTAGTTAAAAAAGAAAAGCATAAGAAAGCAAATGAATTCAAACCATAAAGTCAGTGGAAGGCTTATTAGTTGAGTAGTCTTCAGTCAATGTATCTAACAGTGTCACTAATCCACTCATGTTCTTATTCCCCATTCACTAATGCTCTCATTCATTAATGACCTCATTTATTTCTACACTTTTCCTTCTCCACAAACATTTTAGTAGCTGTGTACAAAATACACAGACCACTGAAGCTTACCAAATTGTAAATTTGGTATCTTGATTGGAGTAAAATTTAGAAAGCCTTTTCTATTTCAAATGAAGAGTAGAACAAACTCTTAGAGATTAAAACCAACTGCTATATCCTGTCAAAGTGCACACTGAAGTATGTTTGCATGCATCTAAGTATGCAGATTTAGTCCTTCAGACTCCTATTGCTTAAATTTCTGCTTCTCCAAAGCTCTTCAGTCACTTAAATGCAGCAGAGCCTCCAGAACTAAGCAGTTGGGTGCCTGCAATCATCTTAGGAGGCAAAATCAATCAAGGCCCCTGAAAGCTTGATTCATACCAGTTGGACTCCATTGGATTGTTTATCACAGGCAAGACAAGAAAGAAATGTACAGACAGAGCTCCCTCATGAAGTTAGTTTCCAATCTGCAAAATTCTGATCAAAGTTGAATAAAAGGAGCAGGCCAAAAGGAAAACATTTAGTTGAGAGGGAACATCCATTGCAAGTTCTAGAGTTGGTGTAATTTTCAGAGCAAGCCATTTTGATATAATCAATTTAGAGTAAAAGCAGGCAATTTTAGACATTTCACGCAGTGAGCCAGCTTTCAGAAATGTAATATAGTTCTTTCCTATACAGATTACAAGACTTTGTGTTTGAAGCCAGATGTCTAGCAGACCTGAAAAAATCCAGCATGAAATTTAATAAGTCTGCTGTAACATTTCTCCTTCTCTGACAGACTGCTGCAATACTATTAAGATGGCATTAGCAGGGTTTATAAAGCTAACCTAAGGGTCATGTTAAATATTTGTTTTCTTTGGTTTGTTTTAATTTAATATCCAGCATTTCCAAGAATAAGCAGAGCTAAGAAAAATTGAAGTTCCTTATTGTTTGTTGCAGCACTCCAGTGCTTAGCCATTCAGTCAGTAAGAGATACAATAATTGCTGTGATGTTCCTTCTATGTAATGACTCAGGGGTAGACATTTGTGATTTCTCTCCACGTGTTTGCTGGCCACCCCTTTCAGGTGACAGACCATCTGTACTCCTCCCTGCTCAGCCTCAAGTTGCAATAAGCCAGCTGAGGACATTACACCATCCTCAATTAACAGCTCCAGCACTGCAGCTGGAATACTTGGATACCTCATCACTGAGGTGGTAGCTTATTTCTTCACTCCACTCAATCCAGCAGAGCAGTACTTGGCACATGCATAAAACACAGCATTACTGCAAAAGTCACCCAGCACGTGCCAGCAGGCTGCAGAAACTATTGCTCTTCACTACTCCACACACCGTGCTGCACTAGGACTATAAATACAAGAGAAAGCCACAAACCAGGAATAACAATGGATCACTAAGATGAGTTGCACAACTGGAGCATGTGACATAGAAGAGGCTGAGAGAACTAGGTTTGTGCAGCCCAGAAAATAGATTTTTATTATTTTATAACATAAGCTTTTAGCTATAAATTTATGCTACAGTATCCTTCAATTCTGATAGATTACCACTGCTCAGATTAAGAATATTCAAACTTCACCTCTATCTTGCACATACAGCATATTACTTATTGGAAATTTGCCTTTTGAAAAATCAGCATGTAATTATTGTAAATGCAAAAGGCAAGCTACCTTCATAAACATCATGACAATCATTCACATTTGTGATGTATATTTATTACTCTCCTACTTTAAAGTTTAGCAAAGTCAAAAAACCTGTGCATGCTGAGAATATTAAGCTTAAGCGAAAGCAGTAGGGATCTATTTTGGCAAGATATCCAAGTTCCATTTTAGTACACAGTTTTACCAACAAGAATTATAATAGCTGTCAACCAAATCAGGACTACAGCAGCTTGCTTTTAGCGAGGAAGGCTCACAAACCTCCATCCATCCTTGGCGAGGTAGCTGAAGATTCCATCGACAACACTGGCGAAGAACTGCCCTCCAGTGATGAAGAGAGTGTTAATGGTGACTAATCTGCCTCGTAAGTGTGGTGGAGCCACTTCTGCGATGTACACTGGCACAGTCATAGATGCTACACCTACAGGAATAAATTCAATTACAGTTATAAAAGCAAAAGAGATACTACATTGCTTTTTCATCATAAAATACTATTTTGGGTTTGGCTGAGACAGAGTTCGTTTTCTCATGGTAGCTAGTACGGGGCTATGTTTTATATTTGTGCTGGAAACAGTGTTAACTATTCAGGGATGTTTTCTTTATTTCTTACACAGAGTCAAGGCCTGTTCTGCCTCTCACCCCACCCCAGCAGCAAGGCTGGGGGCACACAAGCAGTTGTGAGGGGACACAGCCAGGACAGCTGACCCCAATCAATCNGCTCCCTCATGAAGTTAGTTTCCAATCTGCAAAATTCTGATCAAAGTTGAATAAAAGGAGCAGGCCAAAAGGAAAACATTTAGTTGAGAGGGAACATCCATTGCAAGTTCTAGAGTTGGTGTAATTTTCAGAGCAAGCCATTTTGATATAATCAATTTAGAGTAAAAGCAGGCAATTTTAGACATTTCACGCAGTGAGCCAGCTTTCAGAAATGTAATATAGTTCTTTCCTATACAGATTACAAGACTTTGTGTTTGAAGCCAGATGTCTAGCAGACCTGAAAAAATCCAGCATGAAATTTAATAAGTCTGCTGTAACATTTCTCCTTCTCTGACAGACTGCTGCAATACTATTAAGATGGCATTAGCAGGGTTTATAAAGCTAACCTAAGGGTCATGTTAAATATTTGTTTTCTTTGGTTTGTTTTAATTTAATATCCAGCATTTCCAAGAATAAGCAGAGCTAAGAAAAATTGAAGTTCCTTATTGTTTGTTGCAGCACTCCAGTGCTTAGCCATTCAGTCAGTAAGAGATACAATAATTGCTGTGATGTTCCTTCTATGTAATGACTCAGGGGTAGACATTTGTGATTTCTCTCCACGTGTTTGCTGGCCACCCCTTTCAGGTGACAGACCATCTGTACTCCTCCCTGCTCAGCCTCAAGTTGCAATAAGCCAGCTGAGGACATTACACCATCCTCAATTAACAGCTCCAGCACTGCAGCTGGAATACTTGGATACCTCATCACTGAGGTGGTAGCTTATTTCTTCACTCCACTCAATCCAGCAGAGCAGTACTTGGCACATGCATAAAACACAGCATTACTGCAAAAGTCACCCAGCACGTGCCAGCAGGCTGCAGAAACTATTGCTCTTCACTACTCCACACACCGTGCTGCACTAGGACTATAAATACAAGAGAAAGCCACAAACCAGGAATAACAATGGATCACTAAGATGAGTTGCACAACTGGAGCATGTGACATAGAAGAGGCTGAGAGAACTAGGTTTGTGCAGCCCAGAAAATAGATTTTTATTATTTTATAACATAAGCTTTTAGCTATAAATTTATGCTACAGTATCCTTCAATTCTGATAGATTACCACTGCTCAGATTAAGAATATTCAAACTTCACCTCTATCTTGCACATACAGCATATTACTTATTGGAAATTTGCCTTTTGAAAAATCAGCATGTAATTATTGTAAATGCAAAAGGCAAGCTACCTTCATAAACATCATGACAATCATTCACATTTGTGATGTATATTTATTACTCTCCTACTTTAAAGTTTAGCAAAGTCAAAAAACCTGTGCATGCTGAGAATATTAAGCTTAAGCGAAAGCAGTAGGGATCTATTTTGGCAAGATATCCAAGTTCCATTTTAGTACACAGTTTTACCAACAAGAATTATAATAGCTGTCAACCAAATCAGGACTACAGCAGCTTGCTTTTAGCGAGGAAGGCTCACAAACCTCCATCCATCCTTGGCGAGGTAGCTGAAGATTCCATCGACAACGCTGGCGAAGAACTGCCCTCCAGTGATGAAGAGAGTGTTAATGGTGACTAATCTGCCTCGTAAGTGTGGTGGAGCCACTTCTGCGATGTACACTGGCACAGTCATAGATGCTACACCTACAGGAATAAATTCAATTACAGTTATAAAAGCAAAAGAGATACTACATTGCTTTTTCATCATAAAATACTATTTTGGGTTTGGCTGAGACAGAGTTCGTTTTCTCATGGTAGCTAGTACGGGGCTATGTTTTATATTTGTACTGGAAACAGTGTTAACTATTCAGGGATGTTTTCTTTATTTCTTACACAGAGTCAAGGCCTGTTCTGCCTCTCACCCCACCCCAGCAGCAAGGCTGGGGGCACACAAGCAGTTGTGAGGGGACACAGCCAGGACAGCTGACCCCAATCAATCCAAGGGATATCCCAGACCACATGGCATAATGCTCAACATACAGAGCCAGGGAAAAAGGAGGGAAGGGGGGACAGTCAGAGTTGTGGAGTCCATCTTCCCCAACAGCTGTTAACACATGATGGAGCCCTACTCTCCTGCAAATGGCTCAACACCTTCTTGCTCATGGGAAGTGGTGAATGAGTTCCTTGCTTCGCTCACGTGTGTGGCTTTTGCTATACCTACTCAACTGTCTTTATTCCAACCCATGAGTTTTCTCACTTTTACTCTTCCAATTCTCTCCCTCACTCACCCTTCCAGCAGGGAGTGAGCGAGCAGCTACACAGGGCTGAGCTGCTGACCAAGCCTGGCATGACAAGCAGTGACCCAAACTGAGCTGGCTGTGGTGCCCAGTAACTCCACAGAAAACACCCCCTCTCCTGCCCTGAGTGACCATCCCAACAGATGGAGCCCAAAGTCATGGACTAAAGGAACTCAATGAACACCTTACAGATATTCCACAGGGGTGGTCCATAGACCATGGGAATGATATCTGTGTATTATATCAAAGAATGGGCAGGGGGTTCATGGGTAATAAGAATGCACTGCATCTGTGGGGGGATAGAATGTAAGAAAATAAAGATAGTGCAGAAGGCAATCTCACACCTGAGGAGTTGCAGCTGTACTAATTACCAGAGAGTAGGAACAGGCTGCCCTTAACAGGGCACAGCTGTGTCCAATGAAGATGAGTGCTACAAAAGAGTGGGTCAGCTGGGTGAGGAGAGCGTTGGAGTTTGTTGGTGGTGAAGGAGTCAGTGCTGTGAGGAGCTGCCCATGAGCAATCACCAAGAAGGTATGTGAACTTCTGCAATAAGATGACAACAGCATCTAGATGGAATAAGGGGTGGAGAATGTGCAGGTTTCAGCTGGGGTAGAGTTACTACTCTTCACAGCAGCCAGGGCTATATTTTGCATTTAAACTTAAGACTTTGTGCTTACAAAATTAACTCTATTCAATGTGAAATCAGCACACACTTAAATGAAACTAGCTGTATAAATTTGTTTTCTGACTTTCAAAGGATTAAAACAACAAAAATGCAAGTAACAAACTCTATAAGTATTCAAAAAACAAATGGTTGCTAGCAGCTGTATTAGAATTTCAAGGTTTGATGTAAAGATACAAAGAATGAATTTCTTCAATTCACATTGCATGTACAATGAAATTAAATAAAAGGATAGATATAACTATAGTTTTGAAAGAAAGAGATGCTATGATCCAAGTAAGCACACACAAGTCAAAGGGGCTAACTGAAGACATCAGCTGTTCACAAAACTCTGTTTAAAAAGAACTTTAGCATGGTTTCTACAGCCAGAAACAAAAACAAGACCAAGCATTATTGTTCTTATTATTATTGTGTAATTTCATTACTATTATAGAACAAATTGTTTCCTGACTTAGTTTAAAAATATTCCATGTGCTATTTCAAGTGCAGGTTGGCTGGGCCCTGAGCAACCTAATCTAGAGAGTGGCCTCCCTGCCCATGCAGAGGGATTGGAACTAGATGATCATTAAGGTTCCTTCCAACCCAAGCCATTCTATTATTCAATGCAAAAAATTCTATCACCATAAGGTAACAAGGACTAAAACTAAACTAGAGCTGCTTTTCATTCTGTCTTAACACTGGCAGTGTTTCCTACTAACTAGGCAATGAGTCATTTGTGCAAAAGACAGAAATGTCCACAAGGAACACACACAAACTGTAAAAACAGAGTTCAACAGGGTATGAAGAGCACACCTGGGTGCAGCACGTGCTTTGGTGGTCAAAATCCCTATTTCCTTACAAGAACCAACACTGACAAGGAGCAGCGATTTCTTTTGTAGTTAAAACTAGAAGTACATTGGCAGCAGTCACCCAAAACCATATTTTGACTGAAGTCAGCTGAGATCCAACCTGTGCACAGCCAAGCACCATCAGACACAAAACATCTTCCAGCCTGGGGCAGCTCCATACAGACAGCCCCAGCAGAAAAAGGGGTCACCTAAAAGCAAGCACATGGCTCTTGAAGCACAGCTATGGTTCCTGGCTTGTGTCACAGCAGAAGGGATTCATCATGGGATGGCAAAGGCTTTGGCCATCCTGGCTGACTTGCCAAACTAAGAGCACAAAATCATCTTTTGCAACAAGGTTAGCCTGACAGGACTGCTGGGAGCCTCTAAAAGCTTGAGCGAGGAATACAGATCATTCAATAATGAAATGGCATAAGAAGATCCTTTGTTGTGATAGGTAAATACTCACAGCAGCCTCTCAGCATGATAACCCAGTTCCCAGCAGGGCCTCCCAGGACATGCCAATGCTTCCTTCTCTTATCAACTGAGCAACCGGCACAGAATAAAAAACCCAAATGAAAATGTCAGGGGAAAAAAAAGAGCATTAAAAATTTATTCAACCAATTCACCAATTTTCAAAGCCAACAAGAAAGCATCATGGAAAGAAGCATTCAAATAGTCCTTTGTGTATTTGACAGAGAAGTGAATTTTCAAGCCCAGCTCACCATTAGGGATGTTTCTCTTCCGTATTTCGTGTCAGTATTTGAAATAATGATGATTAAAGTGATAGAGACTGCACACTTATAACAGCAAATCCTTTTTGGGAAAGCACAGGTGTGTGGCCACTTGCTGCAAACAAAAGCCACTGAGGACCCATGCAAGGCAGCAGCTGCCACTGGAGCAGAGGGGCAGAGCCCTACAGCTGTGACAGCCCTGACCCGGTAAGGCTGGGCCTTCCTGCTCCCCAGCCACCCCTCTGCATCTCACCCCAGTGCCCAGGCTTGTTCCCCCACTGTGGTGTGGCCATCTTCCCATAGGATCCTTGGGACTGTATGTTTGTTGTCATCTTATTGCAAAAGTCCCATACTTTCTTGGTGATTTCTCATGCGCAGCTCCTCTCAGCACTGACTCCTTCTTCACAGCACAGCCAACAAACTGCAACTCTCTTCACAGCACAACCGACAGCCTGCAACTCTCTCCTCACCCAGCTGACCCACCCTTTTGTAGCACTCATCTTGTTACTGGACACAGCTGTGGCCTATTAAGGGCAGGCCTGTTCCTAATCTTGGGTGATTGGTACAGCTGCAACTCCTCAGGGATGAGACTGCCTTCTGCACTATCTTTATTTTCTTACATTCTATACCCCCACATATGTTAACATGTATCTTTGACACCCATAATCATGCAGTTAGGGTAATTTGAGAAGATGGCAACATCTCTATGTGGTTTTTATTAGAAAGCAGTTAGAAAAATGTGCACAACCAAAACTAATATAGGCTTTGTAAAAAAGCTACCTTTTATCCCCTTTCAACTCTTAATGAAGACTGATTCTACCAGGACCTGCAGAGGAATCTTGTTCAAAGCATGACAGCTAAAAATGCTTCTCAGGCATCCACAAAGCAGAGCCAGACCAGCAGCTCTCACTGATGTTCTGAGCACACCATGAGTCCTGAGACACTGTCAGAACCCTGGCAGCCACAGCTACAACACTCGCCCCTCTTACAGATGAAACTAAAACCTGTTACATAACACAGGGATGGTATGAAAGCTAACATGTATTTGTAAAAAGTCTTGAACAAGAGGCATCATGACAACAGATTTATTGTTTCTGCTGCATTCTTCTCACAAGCTGATGACTACAGGAATAAACAGACAAAAGGAAGCTTGCACACCCCAACAGTCCTGTCACAAGCTAGCCAGTGATATCAGCTATTTAGCTGGCATTAATACAATAGCTGAATTTATTTATTATCAAACCTGCAATAAAGAGCACAAGATTTCTCATGGAAACCTAAGGATTTAGGGTATTAGCTCAAAATCATACAGAATTGCTTAAATTGCTAGAAACATTTGAAGATCACCTAGTCTAACTGCTGTTCAAGAGGGGCAGCTAGAGCAGGCTGCCCAGAACCATGCCCAGTTAGGCCTTGACCATCTCAACATGGATGTCCAACCAAAATGACTCTGTAATTCTGCAGCTTCCATGCCAGCTTTCTTGCCCTGAGAAATGTGTTCACAATGTTGCTGTCTAAAACAGCCTTTGTGGATTTCTATTTAGACCTTACTTCCTCTACTGTGTGTCCCAAAACCTACAGGTTCAAAACATTCAAGCAAAAATCTCAATTCAAATGACACATTTGTTACATATTTTCAATTATCATTTCAATATCAAAACATATGCTTTGCTACTCTGAGAGAGTACAGCAGGAGGTTTCAGGGAACAGGAGGAGGCAATTAGGAAAGCCTTCCCAGTTTATCTGACTGTCATGCAGCAAGCACTCATACACAAAAGCAAAGTTCTTCTTGAAAAAACACAAGGAGTGAAAAAATGGCTATTCTAAAACTGATGAAAATAGGAGAAAAAAATCATATGACTTTAAAGAAATAATATTTTAGATTCTTCAGTGTTAATTGCATTACTCATTTCCTTTTAGTTGCCTTAGAATGCATCTATGTTCTCCAGACTTCCCTCTGATTTCCATTTAAGACACTAGAACACAGGAGAGTAAGTTCTTCTGAAACGGCATAGTCAGAAGCAGTGCATTAAGCATTAGTCAAGTATAACAATCTCTAAAATACATAATCAGTATTTGTTATGTAATTATTTTTATAGCCAGATATTAAAGAAATTTGAAAACAGAGAACAGCTTTTCTAGCAAAACAAACATAACTGCAATGGAATCTTTCCTTAATCCTTCATATAAGAATGCTTTCATTTACACTTGGGTGACATTTTCTAATATGCTCTCACTGTTAAATTGCTCACACCAAATAAAAGATTCTTGCTGCAGGCAAGTATATTACTACCTAACTAGTAGAGCTGATAAGTGACAAGACATGAGAAATAGAAAACGAAAATAATTAGCTGGAAATCTGTCAGAGAAGCCTGAAGCTCTACATTGTGCACCACAGCTATGAAATATGAAAAAAGAGAGCTGAGAAGTCCAGTCTTTATCCACTTGAGTAACCAAGGCATGAACTTTCTGACCTCATTAAAGGATAAAGCTTAGGAAAAACATAACAGAAGGTTCCTTAAATCTTGACCAGAAGATTCATCTAATTATTCTACAGGAAACATCAGATGACACAATGGGCTGAAATGATCATATTAAATGTTTTTCCACCCCTAAAATCACTTAGGAGACTAATTACTAGGGCTTCTACTATAATCTGCACTTACCAGTAGAAAGCAGAGACAAGTCTGTACACAGCTGAATTTTAAGACAATCAATAGACCAGAGGTGTGAAAAGACATCTTAGAGGCACCTTATAATCCAGAAAGGTGGTATTTCCAGTATGAACATGTAAGCATCAAAAAGAATTCATGTAAAAGTTCAGGAACTAAGTCAACAAATCTACTGACAAGAGAAATAAAAAGGTCAATGAAGGTGAGTTCCTATGATAATTAGAATTATATTTGAAGAAATGAGATTACAGTAGAAAACACAAGGACTAAAAATGGAATCCAAGTTATTGTTTGTAAAATGCATTTGAGCATTAATGCTAAGGAAATGGAATCATTTTAAAGACTTCTTTGTGCAAGATGAGACAGATACAAATGTACCCTGTCCAGCTCAGGACTTCCACCACACTCCTGTCATGTCTCTTGCCAACAGGAGGGAAGGGGCGTCACAAGAACAGATGAGCAAAAAAGCTGGAGACAGGATATAGAATGAGATGCACTTTTGCTGCTAGCACAATAAAAGAGCTGTAAGGTAGCAGAAATGTGTCAGTCTTTTTACTGGCATCAGCCAATAACCAGTGTCAGGAGCAGCAAAAACACAGGGAAGGGTTCCTGACAAACTTTTGTTGCTACTGCAACTCAATTAGTCTTTCATGCTTAGTAACAAATAGGACTGATGTTAACTAGAAGTGCTAAGGAGGCACATGCAGGAGCTGATGTCTCTTTGTACCATGGTTCTGTCCCTCCTGTGCAGCTTGTGCTGACCTTTTGCATGAAAGCCAAGCAAACCAGGGAATACAACCAGCTAGAAGGAATCCACCTGCCTCTCAAGGGGGTTGTACCACTTATCTCCTTTAAACAGTTCACAATGACACCAGATGACTGTACTGGCCCCCAGGCAGGACTAGTTATGACAATGGAGTAACCTGAACCACCATGGGACTCCAGACTGTCCAGGTGGAAACTAAAATTAAAATGTGAATTAATAATTTTAAAAGTGCAAAAAAAATCTCTGATCCTCTTTCAGAGTACAGCAACTCACCAATTAATCTCTATTAAAAACAAAGAACATACACAGTTTATTACAAAAATTTATGATGTTAGGAGCTCCAAATGAACAGGCATAAACTAAAATGTTTCCTTTTAGAACATCCTCCACTTACTTATAAAGCTGCACTGAGGTACTCAAGCAGGGTAAAATACTTCACATATCTTGCAAGAGCAAATTTTCATTAAAATGTTAAACTTCAATGCTGCCAACTTTAAAATTCACTTAATTAAGACACATCCCATAATGGTTTGTGTTAATGGTAAGGATTCCAAGCAGCAAGGGATTCCACAGACAGGGAATTTATGGGGGCAACCCAAGGAAGAAGCAAGTTTCTGGCAAAGAGAATTAGGAATTAAATATTAGCAGAGGTTGCTATGCTACAAGAAAATTTGAATACAAAGTCAAGGTGAGCTTTTAGTGGGGGTGCAATGGGAGTATAAATAACAGCAAACTCCTAAGGTGACAAGGGGAAACTTGTAGCCTACAGCTGAGTTAATGTTTTCTCACAGCAACTTTGCAGAAAATCTGGTAAACATCCTGTATCTTGGATACTGGACATGCAATCTGAATTAGTGCCTTGGAGCTATGATTGACCCCAGAAGTATGTCACATTATATAGGCAAAAAGACTTTCATCAAGTATTTTCTTTCAGTTGTGTTCCCACAAAATTATACTTTAAGGTTTTTGCTTTACTCTGACAAAACCAGAGTTCTTGCCAACTGATAATTTTAGAACATTGTTCACATCTGAGTAGCAGAATTCAGGAGGACAGGGGCAACATGCTGGTTAACTTCCTGAAAGAATTGAAAAGTTCTACAATAACTGTATAATCTTTACCATCAAAGAAGAATCTATTTAAATAGTTTGTGCAGAAAATAAACCCATCACTGACGTAAGGGATACATTTTAACTGCAAAGAATACTTATTTTAAAAGACAGTTTTCACAAACACACATACAGGAGCTGTCAACAATCACCACCTCCTATTCTGCAGACAGCTCCACAACATATTACAATTATGTTGCTCAACCTAATCAGAAATTAAGCCTTTTTATAGTCTCATAGAGTCCTTTTGTGCTATTACAGTTAACACTTCAGCTTTCAGTAATGACAGTCAACCTGAGGGGATAACAGAGTGCCTTATTAAACATGCTAATAGGAAATACTTGAGAAAGCAGTGCATTTGAATGCTGTTCTAGTACACTAACCATCTCCCTAGCAGATAAAGTTAAAATATTCATTGCACAGCTTGTACTTGAGTGTGAAAGCTCAAGTCCTCTCCAATACTTTGGCTTCCCACCCACTGCACACATCCAGTAAAGGTGTTATCAGCAGTTTATAACTGGTTACTCAAAGTTATTTCAAGGATGACTGGAAGCACACTTCCCCATTTAGTATCTCCCCTATGTCAGATTAGTAGAAGTCAATTTCTTAACTGCAGCACAAGTGTACATGGCTACAGGAGAGCACTGAAATGCACAAGAGCAGAGGGACAAACCAGCAGCACCAAAACCACATGAGAACATAGATCACAGTAATGGACAGACTGAGGTGCATCTCTTCTAGAATGGGGGTTCAACATCAGCAACCTTCATTCAAGTCTGGTATTTTAACACTAATTTACTGAATTGTAGAGAGCTAGTTTATTAGAACTAAAAAATCTGTACTGTTGAAACACCTAATACACAAAGTAACTACAGACCTTTGCATCCCAACTAGCCACCAGCCCAAATCCGTGTGAGCAACATTGTCAATATAACCAGAACCCAATGTTGCTATGTGGCATCCAACGGTGAAGCAGTACAAGGACCAGAGCAATCTGAAGAAATGCAAATAAAGCTCCTCACTAGCTGATATTGTCTCAGATTTATAGAACAATCATATCTTAATGAGCCTGAATAAATAATTCTTTCTGATGACCACAAG